>JASDQU010683807.1:6482-17168 GCA_032191745.1 Picea mariana | reverse complement strand
TATTAATATATTAAATAATGGTGTATAGAATACTATAATCTCAAATTATATACGAATATGTGAAGTAGACTACCGCCAAAGTATAGGATAACGCTAAGTATTAACTACAAGTATATTTTAAATATCAAGTATTGAAATTTATTATATATTAATTATTAAGTATTGAAATTTATGATATATTAATTTATTAAGTAGTAGTGTAAGTAAAGTGTATAATACTAAAACTTAAGTATTGTAAATTAAAGTACTAATTTTATATATAGTAAAAGATATATGATAAATGGGCTTCAAATTATAATACGAAGTATGATAGCAGAAGTATGACAACAGGATGGCTGCCTGGACGGACGGACAACGAAATAAAAAACTACTAGAACAATCATCTGAAAAAAGAAGCTGCCTCCAATACTAGAATCTCAAAGCAAGACACAGTTAAAATATCCTTCTCCCCTACAAAATGTCGTGATCAAATGCACATTCTCAAAATAACAAGTGCGGTGAAACACACTCAAATGGTAAGTCCAAATTGTTGCAATCTTTCTGGCTGCAGTAACTGTATTGTGAAAAAACGCGGAGGCGGATTGGGTTTAGGGGTTCGGGATTTCGGGGTTTACGAACACCAGACGCACAAACAAAACGAAATAAGAAATGTCGAATTGTGAAATTCGAATATGCTTTCGGCCCATAATTTCGGGGTTCGGGGTTTGCTAAGACCCAATGCAAAAACAAAATACACCCAGAATGGCCAAATCACGAAATCGCGATAAGGCTGTGGGACCCTTCGAGTTTCGGCGTTTGGGAATGCTCGATACATAAACAACACACAACGAGAATTTTCGAATCATGAAATCCGATCAAGCCGTGGGGCCAGGCACACAAGCCTGTAGATATTCCGAAAGAGGAAAAAAAATCATTCTGAACAGAGTTTACTAACTCAAAATTAAGCGCAGAGAGAATAACTGCGAATACACCGTAACAACTTCAATTCAAAAATGTCTTCAAGATCACTGATTACAAATTCGACTCTGGTATTTAAACACAAAAAATTGCTCTTTTGATCTTCTAAAGGATTTTAATCAAGGCGGTGATGGTGTTTTGTGCCTTGCAAAGGTAAAAGCAGCCACCGTTTAAGTTTATGTAAAACAAAATTGTAATCGAAAATTGTAATCGATGGTTTAATCCTCGAGTCTTGAAGGGTCAAGACGACCATCGATGCACCATTTACAAAGAGACGATGAAATGATTACTTCCTAACATACTCCTCCTTAATCATTTCAGAACAAAAACAAAACTAAAACATGTAAAACAAAATTGTTGTAAACAAATACATTACAACTTGTAGACCCCAATATTTCTTCTATGAATTTTAAAGAGTTCATTTCCCAAAGGCTTCATAAATATGTCTGCAAATTGTTCCTCAGACTGGAGAGCTGAACAGAAATATCCTTACCAGTTACCAGCTCTCGAATGAAATGATACCTTGTATCAATGTGCTTACTTTGTTTGTGAAAAACGTGATTCCTTGACAATGCAATGGAAGACTTATTGTCAAAGACAATCTGGGTTGCATCACTCGTGTTATGCAACAATTCATTCAAGGCCCTCCTCATCCACATAGATTGACATGAAGCTGCAGCTATTGCAACATACTCTGCCTCAGTGGAAGATAGAGTCACAATGGGTTGTTTCTTTGATGCCCATGCCTCAGTGGAAGATAGAGTCACAATGGGTTGTTTCTTTGATGCCCATGCCACTGCTCCAGATCCAAGACTGAAAATATACCTAGATGTGCTTTTCCTGTCATCAATGGAACCTGCAAAATAACTATCATTATATCCAATCAGCTCAAAGTATAATCTTGATGTGTTTCAGATACCAAAATTAGTTGTTCCAACAACATATCTCAGGATCCTCTTTCCTTCTTGCCAATTAGTATTCTTTGGAGTCTCCATGAATCTAGAAATCAAACTCACAACAATCATAATGTCAGGTCTGGTTGTTGTTAAGTACATTAGGCTTCCAACCAGCCTCTTATACAGGGTTGGACCAATATATGATCCTTCATCATACTTGCTCAGTTTAATACCAGTTTCTATTGGTGTTGCAATTGGCTTGCAATTCAACATTCTAAACATTTTCAACACTTCATTTGCATAGTTAGTTTGACAAATGAAAATGCTATCATCAGATTCATCCACTTCAATTCCAAGAAAAAAATTTCATCAAACCTAAATCAGTCATATCAAACTATGTTTTCATGGCATTTTTAAAATCATCTACAGATAGATCTACAGTAAAAATCAGGTCATCAACATACAAACACACAATCAAAATTTTACCTTTCCGGTGTACCTTTGTATACAGAGTTGGTTCACTTGGACTTCTATTGAACCCAACACTAATTAGGTATTCATCAATCTTGCTATACCAAACTCTGGATGTATGCTTCAATCTATATAAATCTTTCCTTAACTTGTAAACTTTATCTATGTGTTTATTAATCTCATAACCCAAAGGTTGTCTTACATAAACTTATTCCTCCAAATATCCATTTAAAAATGCAGACTTGATGTCCATCTGATGGATGACCCATCTATTCTGAGTTGCAATAGCTAAGACCATCCTTATTGTGTCAATCCTTGCTACAAAAGCAAAGGTTTCATTGTAATCAATACAGGGTTGCTAACTAAACCCCTGAGCTACAAGTCTTGCCTTGTACTTTTCAACTTCACCATGTGCATTCAGCTTAGTCTTATAAACCCATTTAGCACCAATACTTTTCTTACCTTCAAGTAAATTGACAAGATCCAAAGTGTTATTCCTTTTAATGGAATCAATCTCCTCATCCATTGCTTTTATCCAAACATCCTCTTTAGCATCTTCATCATAACTTACACGATCATAAGCTATAAATGCAAAATTTGAAATTCGATCTACCTCTTCATTCTGATCATACAATTCTCTTAAACCTCTAGTTTTTTGTCCTTTAAATCTGTTTTTCAATGAAGCTAAAGTAGGATCTGATTCACTAGTCACCTGTGAATTTGTTTGATGTCCACTATGTCCAGATGGCTCACCACGCTCATGAGTTCTTGGCATTCTAAATTGAGATGGGCTGAATTCTAGTGCTTGCCTTGCTGGAACCAAATGGTTGCAACGGTTCTGGCTGCAGTAATTGTATTGTGAAAAAATGCAGAGGCGGATTGGGTTTAGGGTTTCGAGATTTCGGGGTTTACGAACACCCGACGCACAAACAAAACGAAATAAGAAATGTTGAATTGTGAAATGCGAATATGCTTTGGGCTCACAATTTCGGGTTTAGGACGATATCGTGATAAGGATGTGGGATCCTTCGGGTTTCAGCATTTGGGAATGCTCGATATATAAACAACACACAACGAAAATCGCTGAATCACGGAATCCGATCAAGCTGTGGGGACCATGAAATATTATTTCAACATTTGGAAGGGAACAAATCAATTGCACAAGCCTGTAGATATTCCGAAAGAAGAAAAAAAATAATTCTGAATAGAGTTTACTAACTCAAAATTAAACACAGAGAGAATAACTGTGAATACACCATAACAACTTCAATTAAAAAATCTCTTCAGGATCATTTATTACAAATTTGACTTTGGTATTTAAACACAAAAAATTTCCCCTTCGATCTTCTAAAGGATTTTAATCAAGGCGGTGATGGTGTTTTGTGGCCTGCAAAGGTAAAAGCTACCATCGTTTAAGTTTATGTAAAACAAAATTGTAATCGATGGTTTAATCATGGAGTCTTAAACGGTCAATACGGCCACTAATGCACCGTTTACAAAGAGGCAGTGAAATGATTACTTCCTAACATACTCCCTCTTAATCATTTCAGAACAAAAACAAAACTAAAACATGTAAAACAAAATTGTTGTAAACAAATGCATTACAGCTTGCAGACCCCAATATTTCTTCTCTGAATATTAAACAGTTCATTTCCCGAACCCTTCGTAAATATGTCTACAAATTGTTCTTCAGATCTGTAGAATTGAATAAAAATATCCTTATGAGTTACCAGATCTCGAATGAATTGATACCTTGTATCAATGTGCTTACTATGTTTGTGAAAAACGTGATTCCTTGACAATGCAATGGCAGACTTATTGTCACAGACAATCTGGGTTGCATCGTTCTTGTTATGCACCAATTCATTCAAGACCCTTCTCATCCACACAGATTGACATGACGCTGCAGCTGTTGCAACATACTCTGCCTCATTGGAAGATAGAGTCACAATGGGTTGTTTCTTTGATGCCCATGCCACTGCTCTAGATCCAAGACTAAAAATATACCCAGATGTACTTTTCCTGTCATAAATGGAACTTGCAAAATCACTATCAGTATATCCGATCATCTCAAAGTTTAATATTGATTTGTATCGGATACCAAAATTAGTTGTTCCAACAACATATCTCAGGATCCTCTTTCCTGCTTGCTATTGAGTACTCTTCAGAGTCTCCATGAATCTGGAAATCAAACTCACTGCAAACATAATGTGAGGTATAGTTTTTGTTAAGTACATAATGCTTCCAACCAGCCTATTATACATGGTTGGATCAACATATGATCCTTCATCATACTTTCTTAGTTTAATACCAGTTGCCATTGGTGTTGCAGTTGGCTTACAATTCAACATTCTAAACATTTTCAGCACTTCATTTGCATAGTTAGTTTGACAAATGAAAATTCCATCATCAGATTGATCCACTTCAATTCCAAGAAAAAAAAATCATCAAACCTAAATCAGTCATCTCAAACCGTGTTTTGATGGAATTTTTAAAATCATCTACAGATAGATCTCCAGTAAAAATCAAGTCATCATTATACAAACAGATAATCAAAATTTTACCTTACCATTCTACCTTTGTATACAGAGTTGGTTCACTTGGATTTATGTTGAATCCAACAGTGATTAGGTATTCATCAATCTTTCTATACAAAACTCTGAATGTCTGCTTCAATCCATATAAATATTTCCTTAACCTGTAAAGCTTATGTGTGTGTTTATCAATATCATAACCCAGAGGTTGTCTTACATAAAATTCTTCTTCCAAATATCCATTTAAAATTTCAAACTTGATGTCCATCTTATGCATGATCCATCTATTTTGAGTTGCAATAGCTAACACCATCCTTACTGTGTCAATCCTTGCTACATGAGAAAAGGTTTCATTGTAATCAATACCGGGTTGCTGACTAAACCCCTGAGCTACAAGTCTTGCCTTGTACTTTTCACCTTCACCATCGGCATTCAACTTAGTCTTATAAACCCATTTAACACCAATACTTTTCTTGTCTTTAGGTAAATTGACAAGATCCCGAGTGTTATTGCTTTCAATGGATTCAATCTCCTCATCCATTTCTTTTATCTAGACATCCTTTTTAGCAACTTCATCATAACTTACAGGATCATAAGCTATAAAGGAAAAATTTGAAATCTGATCTACCTCTTCATTATGATCATATAATTCTCTTAAACTTCTAGTTTTTTGTCCTTTAAATCTATTTTTCAATGAAGCTAAAGTAGGACCTGATTCACTACTTACCTGTGAATCTGTTTGATGTCCACCATCTCCAGATGGCTCACCATGCTCATGAGTTTTCAGCATTCTAAATTGAGATGGTCTGAAATCTGGTGTTTGCATTGTTAGATTTATTGTTGCAGGCGCATGTACATGTGGAATCGTCTGTCCATCTCCTTCAGCCTACTTAGCTCCATCATCATCTTCACGGGGTAACACAACTCCGTCTAAAATTGATTTGTCAATACTTCCATCCCAAGCTTCATCTTTTTTAAATTGAACATCTCTGTTGATTACATATTTCTGAGTGATGATATTGTGGAGTTTATATTCCCTAGACTCTTCATTGTATCCAACAAAGATACATCTATTTATTTTGGCATCCAACTTCCTTCTCATTTCTGCAGGTACATGCGCAAATGCAACACATCCAAAAATTCAGAAATGAGAAACATTACGAGGATTACCATCCTGGGCTTTGTGAGGTACACGATCCCTCATGGTATTGGTTAGACTTCTATTCAAGATAAAAAAAGAGCAAAGAACCCCATCTCCCCAATATTCTTTCGAAATATGCTTCTCTTTCAACATGCTTCAAGTCATATCCATGATGGTCTAATTATTCCTTTCAGCCACTCCATTCTGTTGTGGAGTATATCAAGCAATAAACTGCCTTTTAATTCCATCAAAATCACAAAATTCAATGAATTCATTCAATTTATACTCACCTCCTCTGTCAGGATTGAGGATCTTAATGGTTCGACCACTCTCCTTCTCAACCATAGACTTAAACCTCTTGAAAAATTTCAAAGGATTCATATTTTAGTTTCAACAAATACAACCAAGTGTTCCTACTGAAATCATCAATGAAAGTCATAAAATAAACACAACCAGTTAAAGAAGGTGTTTTCATAGGTCCACATAAATATGTGTGGACAATTTCCAAAGAAGCTTTTCCTCTGTAGGAAACACCTGAAACAAATTTCTCTCTGTGATGTTTTCCAAGTATGCAGCGATCACAAGAGCTTGTAGATTGTTGAATACAAGGTAACCCCTTTACCATATGTTTCTTCTGTAATAGATCTAAGCCACCAAAATGTAAATGAAAATATCTCAAATGCTATAGCCAAGATTCATCTAGACTTCTAGCTTTATAAGCATTCAAAGAACCACTCAAATTATTTCTCATAACAAGTGGAAACATTCTATTCTTGGTCATCTCTACTCTTGCAATCCATTGTTTGTTGGGTAATTTATCATATATTGTACATACCTCGTTCTTGAAGAAAACTCTGTACTTTTTCTCCAACAATTGTCCAACACTGATAAGATTCCATTTTAAACTAGGCACAAAATAAACATCATCAGTATTTCTTCTTTGATTATTCTTAGTGTAGACTGGAACTACACCTTTACCATTAACTGTAACCTTACAGTCATTTCCCAATTTGACTTCAGACTAAATACTAGTATCAATGGAAGAAAATAACTCTTTATTACCATTCATGTGGTTACTGCAACCACTATCCAAAAACCAAATACCATTTTCACATTCCTGAGTGATGTTACAGGTAAAAAACAAACGATTTTGATGATCCTCATACTCATGTGTGATATGTGCCGAGTGCTTTCAAGCATCTTCCTGTTTCTTCCAACATTTGTTAGAAAGNATACTAGTATCAATGGAAGAAAATAACTCTTTATAACCATTCATGTGGTTACTGCAACCACTATCCAAAAACCAAATACCATTTTCACATTCCTGAGTGATGTTACAGGTAAAAAACAAACGATTTTGATGATCCTCATACTCATGTGTGATATGTGTCGAGTGCTTTCAAGCATCTTCCTGTTTCTTCCAACATTTGTTAGCAAGATGTCCAAAATTATTACAATAATAACATTGCTGTTTCAATCTATGTGAACCTCAAATGAAATCTGGAAATAATTTTTTGAAGTATTATATTCCTTTTTATCTGCGTAGATTAAAAAGCCCAAATTGGGACAAATGATTTCTATGTTAAGGGTTTTGCAAAATATTAAACAACAATACGAATGTAGCTATGAATATATATATATATACACACACACATGTAAATGTTCATTCATCAATAGTTAGAGTGGGTGCCAGAGAGTTGCTAGTATACAATTGTAGAAGACCTGTGTCTATATGGAATAAGTACAGGAAAATCTTCTAGCAGTTATACCAAACCACTGCATAGAAAAGAAGATGGCTATATTTACGTATATATATAGGTAACTTGGATATATGTATATATAAAGAAAATGTTCCAGATTTAATTACAGAGTCGTATCCACAAGCTATGTTACATTGATAGTCTCAAAATCATCTTAGTACCTATGTCTTAGACTTTGTTAGCGTCGACATTGACAAGAACTTATAAATCAGACATTTGAATGATCGAAAACAAGGTATGAGTCCCAGAAAACTTTGAGTGCAATCGGATTGAAACAAAAGGGAAAAGTCAGCCTAAACTATTATAGATCCAGAATAAACATCACTATAGTAAATTCAATGTTTTTTTTTTACTTCCAATACTCTTTTATGTGTACCTAGGATATACGATGCCAAAATGAATTACAGTAAGACTACATGAATGGAAATAAGATTTAATTTTCACATTTCTTTCATTTCAGAAAAATGTCGAGGAAAACAGTCCCAGTATACGAAGGAAGATCACCTCATATTTTTCCGTTTTAATAAGGCTCGAGATAAGACCTAGCAAGAATCCGACTTAATCTTTGGCCAATTATAAAAGATTTAAAATTAGACTCTATAGCTCAACTGTGAAGAGAAGAACAGGGATAAAGACTAGCATACAACGAACCAATCTCTATTACAGAGATAGTTCCATAGTTGAATCCTTCTACCAATAACTGTCTAGGCCTTCTTGGAAGGGGAAGGATGGAACTCGAGTACCTCTTATGTGGGTAATAGAAGAAAATCTCCATGTGTGTCATCGCGTGGTCAAATATTATGTACAGAGTTACAAGAAACGCCATTAATAAGTTGTTCAACACAAGTGCAGTAAATTAAAAACTAGTAACATTGGGAAGGGAATAGATGAAGTATTACTTAACTTTCATTGGAGGAGATTGATACCCTTCACCGTCGCGTTGAGCCAAGTAACTCTCAAGAAAAAAAGGGGAGGAAGAGTCCAAGGCTTCCTGATGGGTACCCTCGCAAATTACAGGGATCCCATCATTAGTAATAATAGATAGTAAACAAATCAATGCAGACATTACCGAAAGAAAATCAAAATGAATATGCTAGTAATTTTAAATTAAACCAAGAAAGTACAGAAATGAAATATTTTATCACTATTCATCAACTTCACCCATGATTAATATTGTTTCTTTTTACTAAATGATGGTTTCCACCCCAAGAAGGATAATAAAAAACTCTTCACTATAACTAAACATGAACTTAAGGGAACTATATGGGGCATAGAAACAGAGTAACAAGGTAAAGAAAGCATGCCAAAAGTCTTGAAGACAACCCCAATGAAATCTATTTCACGACGTAAATTTAACCTTGTGGGCTTTACGAATTATTATAGTTACAGCATAATATCCTAGAACAGAAAGGGGATTATAATAACCAAAGTTGCAGCCCAAGATTTTTCCCATTGTACTAAAGGAACCAAGAGTCATCTAATAACCAGATCATAGCGCAAAGGAAAAATTATCGGGGCAAATGATAGTATCGTTCCACCTGGTAACGCCTTTTCCAAACGACAGTATGCTTCGACAAGAAAATAAAATGAAGATCCTCTCGGAAGACCTCTAAATGAAACAATACATACGATAAAACCCTAAGAAGGGTCTCAACTACTCAATTAATTGTTGAAGAATTCAAAGGATGAACATCCATGTGATGAGGGCCAAGATAGCACATAAAGAGTGAATGAAATACTAGGAGGTAGCATCGTATTTCACACACACCTGTCTACCATTAAGGGAAGATTCAGAGTGTTAATTTTCCCTGACAATGGACCACTGCCCTTCACATCAATACTTTTCAAGGTAAATGAATCTCTCTATATTTTCGACGAGTGGAAGCACATAAACTCCAACTAGATTGATTTAGTTATAGTATTGTTCAAGAGTAGGTTCGTTGATGCATCACTTCGTTAAGTTCGAGATTCGTTCCAACCTTGTTACCTCAAACTCTGTTAGGTAAAGTGTTGGGGTCTTCACTAATCATGAGGAGGTGCAAAAGGATTCACCTATGTTCGAGATTGATATGTGGAGGCCAAACGTATATTATTTAAGTCACATATTCCATCTGGGGACTATAACCCAACCCCGTGGCTATACCCCTATATATATATATATATATATATATATATATATATAGGGAAAAAACTTCTTTAGTTTCTTGGAATGAACAAGTTGAATACTATTGCACACAACCTATAGAAATCTCTTAGGTAAAGAGAGTTAGGATTTGTTTAAGCCCCAAACCTAATCTAGCCTTATAAGTTGTATATCAAGCAAGAGGAAAGGTAGGAAAATTTTGACATACTGTGATAGGTCAGAAATAAATTGTGTTACAAAAGATTTATGGCGGAATGTAGTTTGTTTACCCATGTATTGATAAACCTATAAAGTGTGATTTGAGATTGTAGACCTCATATTAATAATAAATTTTTATTTTTTTTTACTGTTTTGAGGTATGTTACAATGGCCCTAGCACACACTTGCACTCTGCGTGCAAATCTACGTTATTCCTCCTAAGATTGATTCCTTTTGCAAACTCACGGATTCTAAGGAATCCTGTGCACACTCATAGTTGGATTCATGATAACCTATGGCTATCTGGAAACTCCAACTGTCTGCCCTGTGCGCATCCTCCTGAGCTTGTAGACAACAATTTCGTCATTCTCGATGCTATCATTGTTTCTTTCCTGTTTTTCGTCATTGCTGCCAATATGCTATCATAGTTGTTGTTCTTTTCATCAATGAAGACAACCCTCTGCCTGTAAACATGCCATCATTGTTGTTTTCCTTTCCATCAATGAAAAACACACTCTGCCTATAAACATGCCAACAAAATTATGACTTATCCAGGTTGTTATTATCATAAAAAAAGTAAGGATAT
>JASDQU010683806.1:10908-32386 GCA_032191745.1 Picea mariana | reverse complement strand
ATGACCTATATTTTCCAACTTTCCTTATTGGGAGTTATTTTAACAAAATCACCTCCTGTAGGTTCATATCCTTCTCTCGCTTCCCATACTTATCGGAACCTCGGAACCATTTCCAATCCTTTAGTTTCCAGTAGTTTTTTTAGGAAGAGATATTCCATTTGGAAACAGTTCTGACAGTAGCCGAGTTGTTTCTAGCACATGGAAATGGCTCCTGAAAATAAGAAACAGTTTCCATTTGCTGGAAATGATTCTGAAACAAAGGCAGAAAAAAGTGAGCATGAAAGTTTATGGAGGGAAAGGGGTGGCCACATGCATTTGTCACAACCAATGAGATTTAACAGTCCATTTTCTTTATTTACTTAAATTCTATTTTCATTATTTCTCATATATAACCTATAGAACCTACCAGAGATCCTAAATTTTGCATTTCTCACTTGCACACTTTGAGAGAAGTCATTTGGAGAGAACAACAGGCATTTGGAAAACACAGAGTCCCTTTCTGCCTTTACAATAAGGCTGCTTGTATCAAAATCACCTGTCGACTTCACATACACATACTTTTTCATTTTTCCGACTTCACATACATATACTTTTTCATTTTTCTGAATTTGTCATGGAATTGCATATAGAAAGGCACTATGTTTGAAGAAGAACACCGCCATTGCCAATATAATCTACCTGTGTGAAGACTGAACGTTCAACTCTAAATGTGATAGCTTCATAAGCACCCTTTTTTTTGGTCAGAATTCATGCACACTTTCCTTTTAGACTTCCTATAGAACAAATAGAAGGGACTTTGTGTATGGTCTTTAATCTGTTCTCGATGTTAAGCATTACTAAATAACTCAAATTTGTTCTTAGAATTTCTGCTCATTTTTGTTGTGCCCAAAGATTTAACTGGTAAAGTCTACAAAGGTATACATACCTTATCTCCTCTGGATTTGAACCTGTGATCTCTTAAGAGGAAACACATGTTCTTAACTATTAGTCCCACAATTGTAACGTGTTTATATAATTGAATTTCTTAATCAAAGTGAATGAATTTTCAAAAAATATTATTTTTTTCAATAAGTCAATGTTTCTTTCGGGAAGAAAACAAAAATTGGATATAATTAGAATTTTCCTTAAATTATTAGCATTCATGTATGAGAAATTATGTTTAAGAGAAAATATGAAATGGTATAAGAAATGGGGTGCAAAAGAAAAGTTGGTAACTAAGTTCATGTTTAAAGAAGCTTTGGTTTATGGAATAAATTTAAAACGTAGTATTTATGTGATTAACAAAATATTAAAGTAATTATAATAAAATAATTTTTTTTTTTTTTTGGTAATTGGTGGATCGGTTAGTTATCTTTCATTTTTGGGGAATTCAAGCAGGGTGGCCTTCTCAATTTAATTCATGAGTACTCTTCAACTATGATCCTCGGTTGTATTACACTTTAAGTTTTGTGAGTTAAACTGAGAGTTACACTTGAAATTCAGTTTTTATTTGTGAGCTAAGTTAAATCGAGAGTTATAGTTTCTCTTTATTTAGTAATATGCATTAATAATGTAAATAGATTTTATATTTAATAAATAAAAGTGTTGGTTTATGTTTTTAAGTTGAAATTGAACGATATAAATGAATTCAAATGAATTCAATATGTTGAAAACTGAGATTATATAAAAATAATTAAAAAATAAACTATTAATATTAATTAAATTACAAGAATCAATTTTGATAAAATTTGTATTTAATAAACTTAATTTAAATTTTATAGTTAATGATGGAATAGGGACTATGAGTGAGAACAAATGAAAAAATATATTAAAATATTTTAGTCAGAATATACTTAACATTGTTTATTTAAAATTGATGACATATTTACTACAGTAGAATCTGGAAAAATAATTATATATATATATATGGAAAAATAATTATATATATATATATATATATGGGAGTTGAGTTGTCTCAAAAGTGCAAATAAATATAAATAAATATATAACTGCTAAGATATTAGTGGCCTAATAAGTACTCCTTAGTTTTGTGCATGATACCTTTGGAAAACATAATTATAAGGACACGCAATTATTTAATAAACTTATAGAAACCTTACCTTGATTAATTGAAATTTGTAGAGTTGTATCACCACTTCTTGGTAGTCAATGAAAACCTAGTAACTTATAGACAACTTACCTTGATCAATTTAAATTTATAGAGTTTGTATCCCGCACTTGTTGGGTAGCCAATATATCCCTAAGACCACATTTAAGATTGATTTGAGATAAGGTTATCATCAATTACGGATTAAGGAAGAAGATATCCCTAAGACCGCATTTAAGATGATATTCAAACACTTTGAGTTTACAATTTTATCGTTCGGTTTGACAAATGCCCAAGGGTATTCATGAGTTTGATGAATGGGGTGTTCCGCGAATACTTAGACAAGTTTGTTCAAGTATTTATTGATGACATGCTGATTTATTCTTGGATGAAAGAAGAGCATGACGAACACTTAAGATTGGTCCTACATTGTCTAAGATAAAACAAATTGTACAAGAAGTTATCGATGTGTTCTTTTTACCAGACATAGATTCATTATCTGGTGAAGGTATCGCTATGGATCCAGTAAAAGTTGAGGCAATTATGGAATGGTTGTTACACGTCAAAATTCCTCACTTTGATAATTTCACATTCTCAGTGTCGCACTTTTGTCACAAGTGTCGTGAATGTCACATTTTTGTTCTGCATATGTCGCATTGCGAATGACACCATAGAAACACTTGATACATCCTCTACAACATGTTGGAAGGAGAAACCAAATCATTTGACAAACTAAAAAAATGTTTTTCCTTGAGAATTAGTCATCTTAATGAACTTTTGGAAGATCAATGCTCCCCTGCTCATATGAAGGGAGCGCTAGCACTCTCTGTCCATCTATCAAGGACCGTTGCAATGCTATGTTGCCTACTTTGAGGGAGCATTGATTGGTTGAGAGAATTAGGGGAAGAAATCCCCCTTATCGCTAAAGACGGCTAGAGACGATTCGAGTTGGTTTGGCTCGAATCCAAGCTTTAGGATGCATCTAAGGGAGATGCCACAACTGATGGATTCATATCCTCAACTTATTCCAAATATTAATAAGGTGGTTAAGCCTCTCAAAGCCTATCAAAGGAGGCATTATTACGGTGAAGAGGAGGAGAATAATCAACAAAAGTATTGTCTTTATGATCATGGATATTTTGAGAAAGGGGTTGGACAAGGAGGACTTGGAGAGGTTGTTGCAACTGCATCTATAGATTGTAAGTACCTTTTAATGTTCTCATTAATATATGCTTGGCCTATTTCCTTCAAGTTTGGGTATTGTTGCATATGCTTGTCTATTATGGATAAATTTAGTTAAGTTAATCTTGATAGAGTAGGAAGTCTATGTTTTCTTCATTGTCCATTAGATTGCAGATATCACTAAGGAGCTTGGAGATCAAGTTTATCCTGGATTAAGTAAGGAAAATATTTAGAAAAAGGTACATCATACTTCCGTCCTCTCTTTCCTTTGACTAGTTTAACTACATTTAAAGGGATGTTAGTGTCCATTTGTATCTTTTTTTATTGGTAGTAGGTGTCTAGAATCCAAGAGGATATTCACCTATCCATAGGGGAATTTTCCTATAATAGACATTGACAAATCCACTAGGGATCAAAACTTTTAGTTTTGGTTCCTTTCCTTGGTTTTGTCTTTGTTTTTTTCCCAACTTCAGATCATGTTTGTTGTTTTTATCTTTCTATACATATTTTATCGTTACTGAAGTTGTCTCACAAAGACTGTTGATCAAATTTCTTGAGTTTTTAATTTTCTGGGTTGTTCCCAAATTTTCTCAGAAACTCGTGCCCTCTCCAGTTACATCTAGATCATTGATTGCCTAATCGATGCTCCCCTAGAGTGTGTTAGGGAGCGCTGTAGCTTTATAGTGTTGTTATAACTAGAGCGTTGATTTTTCCTCATCTTGAAAAATTGTTGACTACCTTTTTACTGGGTGTGATTCCTGGATATTTATTTTTAACTCGGATTTTATTCTACCACTTTATGTATTCTGTCAAGCCTACAACTTTCTTCTTTTAAACTTTTTGATCCTTGATTGGATTTTATTATATTTCCTTGTTGCGAAATCACCATTTTTCTTCAAATTTTGGGTTCATTTTGATGCTTTTTCATTCATCTGATAGATTAAATATTGTTGCAAGGAAACTCAAGGATCTCTTTACTATTTTGATTGATCTCTGATCTTCATATATTTCTAGAGAATTTCTTAAGTGTGTTTTGTTGTTTTTGGTGCTCTTTCTTGGAAACATTAGTTTTTTTTTTGTCTCTTATTGACTGTTGTGAGAGTGCCTTTTGTTTGTGTCATTTTTGCTTCCCATTGTCTGAAGCTGCAATAGTGAAAATTCTTTTTGTTATTGACATAAGAAGAATTAAACAAATAATTTAGTTCATATTTATAATCAAACAAAGGGACACCTTTTATGATTGGTTTTTGGATACCGAAAAAGATTTTTTATAATTTAACACTTAAATGGATTCTTGTTGAAAACAAATTGCATGAAACTTTTGCATTCTTGTGTTTGGTAGTGAAAGAAAGAAACTCTTCTGCTTCTCGTAAATAGAAGTTCATCGAAAGAAATGTTTGCTGATCATTCTTTTACTTCTTTGGGATTCGAGTCGCAAAATCATTAGTATCACTCTCTTTCACCTCTATGTAAAGAACAACCACTAGAATCAATGCTAATTAAATATCAATCTAGAAACTTTTTCTTTTTAGATTCTAGGACTACGACTAGGAATAACGCTTTTGATTAGGCTGTGAGAATAACTCTCCAAAGCATTCAATACAAACTTATCATCTTGCGATAGGGAGAGTAAATCCAATTTTTGCATAAGCATGGCTGGGATCCCCCTCTCACATAGGGGTTACGCACGAGGTCTTGTTCGGGAGAGAAACAAAGATCATCCCTCTGAGGCTTAACCATTTATAGTAGTTAGATTGTATATTGAGGGTTCTTCTTGAGGTCCAACTATATTCATTTGGTCTCAGTGCTTCGTGAATTATGAATCCATTCGGAGTCCTTTAGATTTCTACCAGTTCACTTGTCCTCGGTTCTCTTAAAGGATTTCGGACTTGTTATCCTACCCATACGTTTGGACTAGACTGTCGATTGTACCCACTTAGAGGATGAATGTGAGTTGGTGTCCTTAGTATTCATAATGTTTAGGGTCCTTACACGAGGTGACGGTGAAGGGAATTCTTCGTTGTACCTGGAACATATGTTGTTCAAACTCACTCGGGCTCCTTGGAGGATAAATCCATCATTATTGCATGGAATCTTGCACCAAGGTGTAAGTCCATTAAGAAAGTCACTAGCTTAACTGATCCACCTTATCATATTCTATCCCCTCTTCAATTTGATCACACGATGTTGGATTTCATCACCAACTAGTACGGTCATTGAGAGAAGGTATTGTTTGCTTGTTGGTTCTTCTAGATTTTTAGTGAGTGCGGGGAAACCATCGTCTAGTGGGCCTGTCCCTCCTAGCGGACAACCACCCTTACACATACCCACTGGGGGGAAAACCCCTTTTATTGGTCAAACCCCAGTTGTCACCCAAGCTATGGTAGGGGGACAACCCTCTTTTTCTGGAAACCCTTCACAATCCTGGGGACCACCCCAAGGAGGTAAGTTTCATCAACCTTATCAAGGAGGGCCATCATACCCTAACCCACAAGGAGTAGTACCAAATCCTAATCCTTTTGGATTAAATTCTGGACAAACTTTCCCCGGGGTCCTGAATCCCAATTGGGGTCCTCAAGGACAACAATCTTATTCTCCCCAAGGGTCAACTTTTTAGCCTCCACAAGGAAAAATTGTTTACCCCCCTCAAGGGAAAACTATTTATCCACCTCAACCTAATCAAATGACCTATCCTCCCATGGGATATACTATTTATCCTCACCAGAACCAACAGGGTTTCCCTCCTTTCATGAGCGTTCCTCAACAAAAAATGAATCCTGCCTATACTAGCCAACAACNTCAGAACCAACAGGGTTTCCCTCCTTTCATGAGCGTTCCTCAACAAAAAAATGAATCCTGCCTATACTAGCCAACAACAATAGTATACGAGAGGGTATACTGGTTACAACTATCCATTTCAACCAGTTTATGGCCCTACTGGTGTCCCCATGCTGCACCATTATCATCCTTAGATTAACCGATAAATACCATTCCTATCCACGCTAGATATACCAGATTTATCGTGATTGACAAATGATCCCATACTACATTTCCCTTTCTGGCCAGTAATTCCTGCTAAGTTACCTTTGGACATCCCCAAATTTGACGGCAAACCTAGAAAAGACCCAAACAAACATGTTATGATGTTTCATCTATGGTGTTCATCAAACTTACTTTTGGATGATTACATTTGGTTGCGTATTTTCCAGGGCACACTCATGGGATCAACAACCAAATGGTACATTGAAATCCAACGCAGTACTTTTCAAGATTTAAACTCCCTGTCCATGGATTTTATCATGCATTTTCAATTACCCATATATTACGAGACTACTATAGAACTCTTCACTTCCCTTTTTCAAACTAACTCCGTACATATCTTTGATTACATTCATGAGTGGAGACGACAACAAATGTTGATCAAAGAGACCATTCCTGACCACTTGTTGGCGGATTCGTTTACTAAATATCTTTTACCCCCAATTTCTTGTGATGTCACCATGGGTGGTGTTGTCATTGAAGAGGAAGCCATTTCTCATGCTCAGTACCTGGATTTGGTTTATTCTCAATCTGGTACTTTGTATGAATTGATATTGAATTCTCCCTACACGTCCATTGATCCATCAAAACCATCTTCCACAACTCATGCAGATGGAATTATTGGTGTCGTCAAAACCAAATCTTCATCATAGTCAGTTGGCTCGGCTAATATCTTCATTCTTTCACCCATTACCGGTTCGACCTCACTCTCCTCCATCTCCCCCCGACTAAATCATCTGAGGTGAATGAAGTTCAATCTGCTTCTCCACAAAAATCCAGGGGAAAGAAGAAAATGAAAAATAAACCCTAAAAGAACAATAATCATAATGAAAATCCAAAAAAACCAACTCAACCACCTTCTCCTAAGAAACAACCACTGCAAAAACTAAAAAAAAAATCTCTCATTTGTGGTGATGATCATTACACCCGAGAGTGTCCTCATCGCGACGATGTTGCAAAAAATTTCGAAGGGATTTCCCAACCCACTGTGTTGACACAAAATTTTCCTCAGTAATAGTCCATGGTTATGCAAGCCCCTACTCCTCCGGCAGGGGCCAATCCAAATCACCCTCCTAGTGAGGAAGCCTCATCGAGTGCCCATATTTATATGTTTAATGGGATTGATTTAACCACTCGAAATACAACGTATGAAACTGCGACTAAAACTGGTAAAGAGAAGGTCACTAACGATACTACATCGGATCCACCTTCCACCACCGTTACTCCTCAATCTAGACCACTTTATATTGAGAAACCTACTTTCGAATCTATCTTACATCCTCCCAAGAGAACTATTTGAAAATCAATTTTTAATCCTAGTTCACGTGATACCAAAAACTACAATATCGTTGAATATTCGGCTCAAGAACTATTTGCTATGTCTTCTCTCAAAGTTCTACAACATTTACCGAGTCAACGTAGAAAATTATTGGCCACCATCGGAGCAATCGATCCTAAGTCGTCTAATAACATCACGTTTAACCTTGATAATTTCAAGTCATGACTCTCTCACCAGCTTGCTTTCCAAATCGATGTTGTTGTCCATAACCAACACATTCATCATACAATACTAGATGAGGGAGATTCCCGATGTGTTATTTCATTATCTTGTTGGAAAGGGTTGAACTCACCTACGCTTAATCAATCACCTACAATGTTACGAGCATTCGATGGGCGAGGTTTTCTTCGTCATGAACTCTTACAGTTCTTAGTTGTTCAATTGGGAGGCAAGACTATCTCTGTCGATGTAGAGGTAGTCAATACTCCCCTCAATTACAATTTGTTGTTAGGAATAATTTGGTTTTATACCATGATTATTTTTGCTTCATCGGTGTTTAGATGTGTACAATTCCCCTATCAAAGTAACATTTTCACTATCAATCAGTTAGATTAATGTACCCCTGACGCTCGCACTCCCGCAACCACCAACATTCCTTTCTTGGGAGATTATAATATCACTTACGAAAGTGTAGGAGTAGGTCTTTTAAAATACTCTTCACTTATGGGTACCTTTCCTACAGTTCTTCCTCCCACCTCGCAACATATTTCCATGATCAATATGATCTCGACTATGGCATATTATTCCTACGATTCATATGATCCTTGGGTTGTGCCTAGTCCTTTAGAATTTGATGCACTAGGTGACACTATGCCACTTAGTCCTATTGAGGCTTGATACAATGCCATCCAATCTGCCTCTCCCTCACTGGATGACCAACATCTGTTGGCATCCACCGCTTACTTGTTTCCATATTGGTTGGATCCCCTATCCTCTACTTTTGATTATATCCTCCAGTTTTTTCCATCAGATGAATCCATTATGGAAATGCTTAGTATCGAAGAGGTACCTTGGGATGATAACCATCATCGTTCATCTTTTCTTCCTAGTTTGGATGAATTGAGAAAGATATACATTCTATCTTTCCTGATGGTGTTTTTGATTCTCCCCAATCTCCCATACTTACCCAGGACATTATTTTCAAGGGGAATTTGGGAAACTTTTGTTCTACGATTGCTATCAACATCTCAATCAAAGAAGGTATTGTTGAAAATGTTCATCTTAGTGCCAATTGTTCACCCGAGGAAGTGGAATATTATACCACTTTGTTCAAAGAATTTTGTGACATCATTGCTTGGAGTTATGAATAAATGGCAGGGATCACTCCATCGATTGTTGCACATGAGATTAAAACTTACCCAGTTGTTAAACCTGTATGAGAAAAAATCCGCCCGGTTCAACCTAAGAAAGCCGCGACTATAAAGGATGAAGTTGAAAACCAGTTGAAGTTTGGTTTTATTTATCCTGTCCCCTTGAATGAATGTGTTTCTAACATCGTTCTGTTCGCTAAGAAACAAGGTACCATTTGTGTCTGTGTCGATTATAGGGATCTTAATAAGGCTTGTCCCAAAGACAATTACCCTACACCTTTTATCGAACAAATCATCGATAATTGCACTGGAAGTGTCATTTTTTATTTAATGGATGGTTTCTCATGGTATAACTAGATTGATATTCTACCGACTGATCAACATAAAACAACCTTCATCTTCCCTTGGGGGACATTTGCTTATCAAAAGCTACCTTTTCATCTTAAAAATGTTGGAGCTACCTTCCAATAGGGCATGTCGTATTCTTTCCACAATATCAAACATATTGTGGAACCTTACCTCGATGACTTACCTGCTCATTCACCTCATCGACGAGACCATATTGGTCACTTATAGGCCATATTTCTTCGATGTCAGTTTTACCACATCCGTTTGAACCCTCACAAATGCATCTTCGTTGTTGAATTAGGCTGAATCCTCGGATTTGTCATCTCCAAATATGGGATTAGGGTGGATCCCTTAAAAGTAAAAGCTATTATCACTTTACCCCCTCCCAACATTCGGACCCAACTAAAAAGTTTACAAGGGAAAGAAAACTTTCTTCTCTGTTTCATGTGTAATTACGCCAAACTCACTAAAGCATTTATGATATTTTTGTAGAAAGACACTCCTTTCATCTGGGATGAAAATACTTAATGCTCTTTCGATGCCCTTAAGCATGACTTAACACAAATGCCTCTCTTGCACCCACCAGATTATGCACGAGACTATATCCTTTATTTGGCCGCCTCTACTTCCACTATTTCTATGGTGTTAGTTCAAGAGGATCCTAACAATGACAAACATGTGATTTACTATCTGAGTAAGAGTCTATTCACTCCCGATCTCCGATATTCGCATGCTGAAAAGTTGGCTCTGGCTGCAATTATTTCCATCCAGATATTTCTCCATTACATCAATTTACGCACTACCATGATTATCATGGACTCGAACCCCATGTACCATATCCTAACTCGTCAATTACTTGGGGGTAAATATTCCAAATGGATCGTTATTCTTCAAGAATTCAATCTCGATTTTTCCAAATCAAAATCTAAAAAATCATTGGTTTTTGTGGAACTGATCTACTATCTACCCTATACTGATGAGGATATTGAGCCCAATGATTCTCTTCCTGAAAAATATTTGTTCCTCATTAGCACATTCAAACTTTGGTATGAATATATTCTTCTCTATCTCCAAACCCAACATTTCCAGCCAAACATTTTATGTGACGAACATCATCGTATCTGCCACCATTTTAAATGTTACCTTTTCATCAATGACACTTTGTATTGCCATGGTATTGATACTGTCCTAAGATGTTGTTTAACCCATGATGAGGCTGAACAAGTTTTGAATGACTGTCACCTTAGAGCTTGTGGCGGTCATCTTTCTGGGATGGCTACAACCCAAAAAATCTTATGTGTCGATTATATTTGGCCCTCTATCTTCAAATATTGTATTGAGGTTTTCAAACGATGCCCACCCTATCAAGTTTTTCAGAAAAAGGCACATACCCACCCTTCTCCTCTACATCCCATTATTGTCGTCAGCCCCTTTACAAAATGGGGTATTGATTTTATGCAATGTAATCCTACCTCAGCCGGGGGGCATGGTTATATCATTGTTGTCGTCGATTATTTCACTGAATGGGTTGAGGCTATGCTTACATTTTTTAATGATGGTCGTACTACAACACTCTTTGTTTTTAACCACATAATCACTCACTTTGGTGTTCCACGAGCTATTGTAACCGAACATGGCTCACATTTCTAGAACCAAATGATGAGTGAGTTGCACATCAAGTTAGGTTTTCTCCATGAAAACTCATCTCCCTACTACCCTCAAGCAAACAGATAAGTTGAAGCTATCAACAAATTCCTAAAGACCATGCTCCAATGCATGGTGGGGACGAACAAAACCTCTTGGCACTTGCAACTTTTCTCCGCACTCTGGGCCTATCGCACTTCGATGAAAACTACAATTGGATTCACTCCTTTCCAGTTGGTATATGACATAGAAGCGATGTTACCAATCGAGTGTGAGATCCCTTTGTTGAAACTCACCGTGGAACTTTTGCCTCATACCTCTGCTGAACAGGAACGATTCATGTATTTAACCAATTTGGATGACACACGTCTTGATGTTTCTCTCATTAGTGAGACATATCAAAAATAAATGAAGAGTCAATATGACAAATCTATTCAACCTTGTGCTTTTGCATAAGGAGACTTGGTCCTAGTTTATGACCAAGCTCATGATAAATTGAGGACAGGAAAATTAGAAACTTTGTGGCATGGACCTTATATCATAGAACGTGTATTACATAGAGGTGCCTGCAAGTTGGTCAACTACGATGGAATATCTCTTGGTGAGCCCCAAAATTGGCTTTACCTCAAGAAGTACTATGCATAGAACATATGGCATGTGTGCTTTGTACATTATTGTACTATATACTTTTTATTTGGTGTGTCTTTTATCTTGCGTGCATGAGTTTTGTCTTAGTTTCTTATACTTTGTCTTTCAATTTCATGCGTAAATGACATCTCCCTTTCCCATGTTTGTTGGGTTTGCAGATGGCACTAGTTGACACACAGAGAATTGCTTCTATAGCTTGGGTCATTTACCACTCTGGTGAGTTGGTGAGTTCAGGAGGAATTTTCCTTGGATCGACAACCAACAACATGGTAGAATATCATGCCGTCATCAAACTCTTAACTGAAGCTTCCTTTATAGGAACAACTCATCTTATTATTAACCTAGACTCTCAACTCATGGTCTGTCATCTAAATCGAGATTACGTCATTTGCAATCCATTCTTACTATTTCTCCACCTAAGAATTTGTCGTCTCAAAAGATCATTTGAATTTATCCAATACGTGCACATATTGAGAGAACTCAATACAATGTCAGATTTGTTAGCTAATTACATATTGGATCGATATCTTGCGCATAGATAAAAAAAAATTGAAAAAAACATGAATCACATGTACACAAAAAACATCACATAAGATAAAATGCAAGATCGATAGGCACCACAAAACTTGGATATATATATATATATGCGTAATAGTAAAATTTTGTTTTAAAATACATCGTCAAAAGGTACATAACATGGAAAAAATTGTTGGGCCTTCATGGCCATAACATCATCATAAAAATCTACAAAATTAGCTGAGGATCCTAGTCATCCTCCTATATCACGTTGTGCTCTGTGAAGCACATTACTGCATGGGCCACCCAACAAAGAGTTAAGACTCACGGGAACGCCAACTATGTGTTGTTGCAAATGGAGAGGCATGTATCGCCTTCTGAGAGGTGGGACACCCATGGTCAAAACTCAGAGGTTCCTCTCTACCTCTCAAAGTCCTCCCACCACAACCTCATGCTCAAATTCTACTTGTGCATCTCCACGATGCCCCAGTGCTAGCACCTCCATCAGACGTGACGCACCTCTATCTGCATGATGAAACAAAAAAAAATTTAGATCCTTCATTGTACAAATCAAAAACAATATAAAATACAAAAAATATATATATGGAAAGGTTTAGTTTTGTACCTGACGCATCCCACAGGATTCCCTCGAGGAGAACCAAGTCTGCACTACCTCAAAATTCCACTCCAGCATAATGAAAGTACTCGATAACGACTAAATGTATCCTCCACCAAATGAAGAAGTTAGTTGTAAATCTAAATGTTGAAGGATCATTCCCCAATATAGGGGATAGACTAGTCCACCTCTCCATATGAGGCTCAGTTGCAAGATGCACTATCAATGCAACTTGTGGCTACATCTAAGGAACTCACTCTAAGAAGAACTAAACTAGAAAATAACCATACCCACATTTCGTTTGTCTTCTTTTCCTGCACTTTGATATGTGTTCCTTGACATTTCGAAGGAACCCTGCACTCCAGTTAAACAACCTGGGCTTTAAACACTGTAAAGCATAAGACATATGTGATTTTGAGGCCAAATGAGCACCAGTACTACTTGCCAATTTGGTGATGGTGAATAGAATCGACCAAAGTTCCAAGTCCCTTACATATTTTATCACGATTCAACCACCTACCAATGACAATTCTGGTATACAATGCTCAACAACATACGCCTCAGTTGGTTGAGGAGTTGTCTAGTGTCCGGACAAGAGGATAGGAGTCCCTCTCTTCGAGAGAGACATCATCGAGCTCAATCTCGATAGTGTATGGTCCGATGCAAAATTCTTGTTAGGAATCGCCCCATAAACTGATCAAGTCCTCAAGTAATAGTACTTCCTTCCTCATGTTTTGGAGCTTAAAATACTTGAGTTGTAACCCGCAATTTCGCAAACCTTCCCTCGCTTAAGGGACTTGAAGAGTGGCAATGTCATCAAACTCATGTTTGCTCTCTTTCCACTCTATCATGGCTAAATGACCAGTGAAATATGCAAATACAAACATTTAAACATCTTTAGTCAAATTTTTATGGAAGAAAATTGTTTCTTTTTAGACCAAAACAAAAATGATTTTTGAGTTATGCACTAGCGCTCCCTTAAATATTCCTACAGAGTGCTAGCACTCCTTAAGCATGTGCACCAGGGCACTGAAATTTTGATTAGCACTCTCCTCGGCACTTTGAGGGAGGGTTGATCTGGTTCAATGCTTAGGGCTTCCTAAAGAGCCCAGAACGCTCAAAACATAAGCTAAAACATAGAATAAAATCATTTAAATGATCAACCTAGTCCTGATGGAACTGGAAATGATCAATCACAACTCCCGTAGTCACAACTCAAAAAATGCCTCCCAAAGGTGGAAAATTCCAAATGTGGAAGAGTTTTGTAAAAATCAAATGGTAAATGAATTTTTTGACCTATTTCACTATTTGATAGGTTTGATTTTTTCTATTTATCATTAATATAAAGTCATTTTTGGGTTTTTAATATTTTTTCAAGAAGTTACTAATGCTTTGGTCCTAGAACTATCTATATTTATAGGATTTCAAGCAACATATTTTCGACAACCTTGTGACACTTACGAGCATAATCTTTGTTCTTTCTCGTACTCAAAAAAACATGAGAATGTAACCGAGTAGACTTTTATCATTTTCTCATACTCGTAAAGGTTACACAAAAAAGGAAACCCCTGGAGTCATCTTTAAGCTCTTTTCAAACTCTCTAAATATGAAAAGATTTCCGAGTAGCAGTTTATCTATTTTTTGGATTTCGGAGACTAAAATTACGAAAAAGGACAACCCTGGAGTCGCCGTTAAGTTCTTTTCAGAGTCTCCAAACATGAAAAACCACCAAGTTTTCCTTTTCTGGACTCGCTAAAATCACACATTGAAGGGCCCATATGGGATTGAACCCTTACTTATTCCATTTTGTTAAACAAAGGAAGAGGGACTTACCGAAGGTGAGGTATATTGAGCATGTGTTATCCTCCTCAAGCTCGTTAAAATAAAAAGAGGTACTCATCTATCTGGATGGGGGGGAAAATTGAAGGAAGTAGGTCAAGTTATCTTTAAGAGTTGTTACAAGTAACTCTTGCAGTCGCCCTTGAACATGAAACTTGTTTTTACCTTCATTTTGAACACTTGGATAATCTGCTAAACCTTTGAACTTAACCAATCCTATGAGTCTTTCCACTCCTTTGGGTCATCTGGAAAATGTCACAGCATCCGTTGCATTATGTTTTCATCCACGTTATGTTTATGCTGCCAAGTATCATGTCATGCCTCGATGTTCAAGGGAAGTATTTGCCTCAAGAGTCAACCATCACAAATTTTCAGTTTCAATACCCATTTCAGTCCATACTCATATGATTCACCATCTTACATCTCTTTCCTATGTCATTTTCATGTCAATGATGGAGGATACATCAAGGGCCTTCTTTGATGAGTCTTTTCCTATCGACTTCAACACATCATCTAGGAATTAGAATTAGAATCAGTACCTTGGGACCTGCATGACTCAATGGAAGGCCTCATCACCTCTGACATTAGTTTTACATCATTGACCTCTGATTGGATGATTCCATGAATGTTTGACTTCAGCACATTTATTCACATTCGTTGGATTGTACTAGGGTACCTTGAGAGTCATTGACATCATTGGTGATTTCCCTCACACTTGTTAATGGTTTACCTCAATGACTGGTGATCAAGTTGTTTCTACCATGTTCGACATCAAAACATCTATTCACATGGCTATATTTGTACCACATCAGGATTGGGACGAAGACCCTAGGGTGAGGATTCACTCTGTTATTTGATTTTCCCAAGATGCAAATGAGATCATTTGAGCATGTTGATATATAAACTATTACATAGATCCACATTGTATTTGTCCGTGGCTATGTTTTATCATCTCGTAGCTCCACTGTGTATTTCTCATGGATACGATCAGTTCATGTCATGGAGGTATAGATCCGCATTGTATCTTTGGTGGTTATACCCTTAGTCAGTATCATCATGGATCCACAATGTATTTATTGGCGTCCATAGCTTAAGTTCTTTGTTAACCAAGCATAGGTATGCATGCCTTGGGGTTGAAAGACATGATAACATTTGTTTGATGGTTGTTCGCAGCTTCTACTAGGTTCTCTGACTCCATACCCTTGCTTCAAAAATCTACAAAGAGTTTCATTCATCATATTTTGTCTTCTAACTTCACACTTTGGGGGGAATCTGTTACACGTCAAAATTCCTCACTTTGATAATGTCACATTCCCAGTGTCACAAGTGTCACACTTTTGTCACAAGTGTCGTAAATGTCGCATTTTCATTCTGCATATGTCACATTGCGAACGACACCATGGAAACACTTGATACATCCTCTAGAACATGTTGGAAGGAGAAACCACATCATTTGACAAACTAAAAAAAATGTTTTACCTTGAGAATTGGTCATCTTAATGAACTTTTGGAAGATCAATGCTCCCCTGCTCATATGCAAGGAGTGATAGTGCTTTATGTCCATCTAGAAGGGAGCGTTGCAATGATCTTTTGCATGCTCTGAGGAAGCATCAATTGGTCAAGATAATCATGGGAAGAAATCCCCCTTATCTCTAAAGAAAACTAGAGATGATTCAAGTTGGTTTGGCTCGAATCCAAGATTTACGCTGCATCTAAGGGAGATGCCACAACTAATGTAGTCATATCCTCAATGTATTCCAAATATAACTAAGGTGGTTGAGCCTCTCAAATCCTATAAAAGGAGTCATTCTCATGGTGAAGAGGAGGAGAATAATCATAAAAATTTGTCATTTTGATCATGGATCTTTCGAGCAAGGGGTTGGACAAGGGGGACTTGGAGAGGTTGCTACAACTACATCTACAGATTGTAAGTACCTTTTAATGTTCTCATTAATGTATCCTTGTCCTATTTCATTCAAGTTTGTGTATTGTTGCATATACTTGTCTATTATGGATAAATTTAGTTTAAACTAATCTTGATAGAGTAGGAAGTCTTTTTTTTCTTCATTGTCCATTGGATTGCAGATATCACTAAGGAGTTTGGAGATCAAGTTTATCATAGATTAAGCAAGGAAAAGCTTCAGAAAAAGGTACATCATACTTTCTTCCTATTTTTCCATTGACTAGTTTAACTACATTTAAAGGGACATTACTGTCCATTTTCATATTTCTGTCTTAGTAGTAGGGGTCTAGAATCCAAGAGGATATTCACTTGCCTGCAGTGGAATTTTCCTATAAAAATGGTCAGCATCAAAAAACGTACAAGAAGTACATAGCTTTATGGGTTTAGCAGGATATTACTAATGATTTGTCGAAGGTTTTTTGAAGATAGAAAATCCTATCATATAATTGCAAACGAAAATCAAGAAGTGTGTTTGGACAGAGAAATACGTAGAAGAATTTCAAAATCTTAAAGAGTTGTTGACGATATCGCCAATACGAAAAGCCCCTGACATGGAAAAGGAATTCTTGGTATGCATAGACACATCCAAGGAAGGTTTAGGCAGATTTTTGATGCAATATGGTCAAGTGATCACTTACATTTCAAAGAAATTGAGAAAGCATGAAGAGAACTATGTAACACATGACATGGAGTTATTAGCAATTGCATATTCCTTGAGATTTTGGAGACATTTTTTGATTGGACAAAAATTCAAATTAAAGACAAATCACTGTGGTTTGCAACATATTTTCACACAAAGTGACTTGAAAGTGCGATAAAGGTGTTGGTCAGAATTACTTAGCGAATATGACTTTGAGATTACTTACATTAAAGGAATGGTGAACATAGTGGCAGATGCATTGTGTTGGAGACCATGCATATTCTTGGTAATACCTCTTAAGATGAATCTTCGAGAAAAGATTCTAACTTTATAGATCGACAATGACTAGTATAAAGAGGTTAAGGATAATATTGGACAAAATACCATGATGGTACGAAAGCTTGAAGGTTATTCTGTAGAAAATGATGGATTGTTGAGATCTAACGGAAGAATTTATGTACCTCTTAATGACGAATCAAAAAGTTTAATCTTGAGTGAATATCATAGAGAAAAGTACATGTCTCATCTAGGAGTCATGAAGATGAAGGAAGACCTTAAAACTTTATTCTTATGGAAGGGAATGAAAGAAGACATTGTTAGTTACGTGGCGAGATGTCTAGAATGTCAGCAAGTGAAGGATGAACATAGACATCCAACATGATGATTAAAACCACACATTATTCCTGAATTGAAATGAGAAGTCATTTCGATGGACTTTATTTTTAGATTGCCACTGATGACAAGGAGACATGACTTGATTTTTGTGGTAGTTGACACTCTGATGAAGAGTGCACACTTTATTCCAGTGCATATGATGTATCAGGCA
Source organism: Picea mariana (assembly GCA_032191745.1). Classification (NCBI taxonomy): domain Eukaryota; kingdom Viridiplantae; phylum Streptophyta; class Pinopsida; order Pinales; family Pinaceae; genus Picea; species Picea mariana. The sequence goes on along the minus strand of JASDQU010683806.1, from coordinate 14,390 downwards.
CCAGATATAGCCAAGGTGTTTGTTAACGAGATTTTGAGGCTACATGGAATACTAGGAAGGATCATATTTGATCGGGGATTGATGTTTACAGGACAGGTTTGGACTAGTTTCCAAGAGGCCTTGGGAACACAACTAAACTTTAGCACAACATATCACCCAGAGATAGATGAGAAAATAGAAACAACAAACCAGATTTTGGAGGATATTTTGTGTATGTATGTAATGGAACAACAGTAACATTGGGAATACTTCTTGCCACTAGTAGATTTTGCATACACCAATAGTTATCAGAGTACCATTAAGATGGCACTGTTTGAGTTTCTTTACGGGAGACCGTGTCAGATGTCATTGAGTTGGGATCGACTTGAGGATTGGGTCTTGGTAGGACTAGAAGTGATTCAAGAAATGGAAGAACAGATGCAATCGATAATATAGAGGACTAAATAAGTGAAATATTGACAGAAGAGTTATGTTGATGCACATCGTGTTGACCACACTTATGAAGATGGCGATGGATTTTTCTTGCTGGTAAAACTGCACAAGAGTTCTATCAAGTTTGGAAAGGGTGCTAAACTCTCTCCTAGGTTTGTGAGACCTTTCGAAGTTGTGGAAAAGAAAGGAACCATGGATTATTAGTTATCCTTGCCTGATTATTTGAGGCGTATGCACAATGTATTTCATGTATATTTTTTGAAACATTATATTAGTGATCCTTCACATGTTATTGACATGAGTTATTTGCAGGTGTTGGATGAGGGTGCTCTCATGGTGGATCCAATCCACATTCTGGACCATCACATTCGATAGTTACAGTGTCGAATAGTTGATAAGGTCAAGGTCCAATGGGACAACTATAGTCCGCACTCATCTACCTGGGAGGACGCATATGAGATGCGTCAACAATTTCCTTGTTTGATAGATTAGACATATATTTCTATGTCAGATACATTTATTTACTTTTATTTATATACTATACAAACTTCGAGATGAAGTTTAAAACAAGAGGGGGTGTATGTAACATCCTTCTCTACTGAGCACACTTTTATTGACTTATTCTTTGAGGACACTTGTGTGCAAGTGATCTGGTTATGTTATTGTTGGCCCTTGACCAGGTTTTGATGAAACATTGGTCATGTTTGACCATTTTTGGGACTTCGACAGGTTGGTCAAAGATGGAGTGCCCAGGCGAAGAGGAGATCACGAGGTCTCACCCTTTTTGTGGGATTTTTGGACTTTTAGGGTTTATGTAACAGGTATGGGATGTCGGCCCATGGGTTTACCCATGCTTAGGCCCCTTTTTGTAATGTATAAATAAGTAGCTAAGCAATGCAAGAAGTAGTTTTGATCAGCTTTGTGCAAGAACCTATGAGGGTTACTAAGTGTGAATAGTTGTGAATGCTTTGTGCATATTGTATGTGAGACTTGCAAAGCTAAGTGCAAGTGGTTGTAGTTGGCTTTGTACCTTGACCTAATTCAGGGAAGGAGGATCTAGCGAGGTGCATGAATATCTCCTGTCCTTTGTGGAGTTGTATCTATGGCTTGGTGCATGTAAGAAGATTGGAAGAAGATAATAAAGAAGAAGAAGAGTTGGTGGACGTAACCCCACACTAGGGTCAACCACGTATATCCTGCATTATTGTGATTTTTTATATGTGTTCATAATGGTTATGTTTATATTTTCTTAGTGCATTGTTCTGGATATATGATAGGTAAATCCATTGATGCGTAGTGCTTAATATATGAATAATTTCTATATCTGCTCTGATGTTAAGTGATGAATTATTAGATGTGTTTAATATTGATTATTACTACACTAATCTACAATTAGGGTTAATTTGTGATGTGAATAAGAATCATAATTGAATGCATACTATTGGCTAAGTGCTCTGTTGAATTGTGTAATCACAGATCTGTGTCCCAGCTAGGTTGTAGACACTTGAGTCCTGCAACCACCCTTGCCTCTACCTCGGGTGAGACTTCATTTGCTTCATAGGTGTTGTTGAAAGGGTCGGTAGTTAGGGTTTTGTTGGTACATTATTGAAGCGTTGAACCCTGGGTCTACCCCTGTGCCAACAAATGTTTCTGTTGCCGGGACCTGAGACTGTGATTGCTGGGAATTGAAGAAAAGAGAAAGCTCTGTGCGTAGATCTATTGATTTAGTGCACAATATTCTACTTGAATTGAAAAGGTTTGTGATAAAAGAAGAGAAGCTCAATCTGAATAAAAGAGGTAATATCTTAAAAATTTGTGCTCTAGTAAAGGTAAGATAAGTGGAAATTTTTTCTTCGGAAGTATGGATCTAGGTATGTTTGATAGATCTTGTCCTAGTCTGAAAACTAGGGCACAACTAACAAAAAGAATATTTGATCTGAATAGATTTGATAGAAATGGTGAAAGATATGTTATTCCTATGCATAGAAAGAATTTTTGGACTAACAAGTGGATGCAACACCCTAGAAAGAATTTTTGCAGATTGCAGGTCCATCACTGTGATCCCAATGTGCAATACCGGAAATGTTGAGGATTGTTTAAGAGGAAGAGAGGATTGACATTGTGTTATAACTGCAGAATATTGGGGTATCTTGCCAAGGAATGCCCTAGTATAGGCCCTATTTGTCTTTGTTGTAAATTTATTGGTCACGAGGTTTTGGATTGCCCTAGAATTATTGCTAAAGTTGAAAAGATGAACCTGAGACAAGAAAACTATGAATAAGGCCAGGAAACTAAGGATATGTTAAAGAACCAGAAAGAATCAGAGACTATGTTATTATAGATGAAAGAAACACTGAATGATCATAGAGACATCAGTTTACCAGAGATCTTAAAAGAGAAGCAGTGCATAGAAACAAGAATAGGAGACTTCAACATAGACTGTGTTCTAGACAAGGAAACACAGGTGAATATCATGCCAGAAAGTACTTGGGAAATTTTAGGAAATCCTGCTATGGTTCCTTCATTGGGAAGGATAGGATTGTTTAAAGGAAAGATAATAACCCTGTGTGTAAGAGTTATTGATGTACCTGTTCTTGGCCATGGAACATCAACTGGAGAAGAATTTGAGGTCATTAAGTTTGTTGAGAACAATGCCCCTTTTGCACTTTTGTTAGGAAAGACTTGGTTTGAGAAAGATCAGATCTGAAGAAAAGAAGAGGAGGAAACCATAGAATAGGAAAATGAAGAATTAAGGGACTTCATGGCTAGGAGAATAATGTGCTTAATAGAAGAACAAGAGGACAATTCGAAGCAACTGAGAGCCAGAGGCTTAGTTGTCAAAATTGAAAGAACACAGGAAGGCTTGAAAAACCTGTTCATGCAGGAGAGAAGAGAACCTACCCCAGAAGTAGCAAGCGAAGAGGTATTTTCAAACCCTTTGGAAAACCCTCAGCAATGCGAAGTTACTATGTTAAGAGAAAATAAGAATAAGAATGGAAAGAGGAACCCCGTGACTCAGATCACAGGAAAGAAGGTAAGAAAGATCAGTA
>JASDQU010683805.1:45316-56987 GCA_032191745.1 Picea mariana | reverse complement strand
GTCTTCCCACTTCTTAGGTTGATGCATTACATGCATCCTTAGCATGTATTCTACTATTTGGTTCACTCTTTCTGTCTATCCATCATTTTGAGGGTGATAAGTTGTGTTGAACAAAAATTTTGTCTCAAAACCAACCATTAGGGATTTCCAAAAGATTGAAGTGAATTTGGTATCTTGGTCAGATACAATTTATTTGGGCATGCCATGCAGTCTAAATATATCCTTCATGAATATGTTGGCAATATCTATGGCTTTGTAGGTTGACTTGACAGGGACAAAATGGAAAGACTTACTCAGTTTGTCCACCACGACCATGATGCCATCATTTTTCTTGGTCGACTTTGGTCAAAGAGAGTGCAGTCACTCTCCACCAATGCAAAGATCAGCCTGTTTCATCAAGTCTTCATTAAGACTTTAGTTATGTCTTCTTTGAGAGAATTACAGAAACCCTGGAGCTGGCTCATCCAATCCTTAAATCCTAACACATAGTCCAACAAATAGAAGAAAGGCAAAGGAAAAAATATTGTTACACAGAAAAAAAATATTTCAATTGATGAAACCCCTGTTAAAAAAAAATGCCTGATATCAGGGTGACAAGGAATAGTAGAGGTAAAAGGCCTAAGTTGGATCCAGAATTCGAAATGTTTTCTGAGGAAGATGTTAAAGGGGAAGAAGATTCAGATGAAGATTTTAATACTCAAACTACAGTCAAGCATGAATCGCCATCAACCAGTAAAAGGGGCGCTGCAGTCAAAAGGACAAAGGATAAAGGTGTGTTTGTGTCTCAAAAACCTAGAAGGAATTCTACTAGGGTTACTAACAAGTATAGGTTGAAGTCTAAATCCATGTATAATCCATCGATCAAAGAAGAAAATGTCACAGTTATAGAAGATCACTCTAAAGATGCTGAAGCAGGTACGGAAATAGGAAAAAGGAACTCCATTGCTTAAGAAACCAATAAACAAAGGTAAACAAATTTTTTCATCATCTACAGGACCTGTAACGAGAACTACAACCAGATTGGCAAAAGCTAAAGAAATTGCTAAAGGTATTAGTGAGATTCCTGAGAATAAAAAGGATTACCTTGTAGACTCAGATCACATATCAGATGTGCCTGAAGCCATGGATTCAGCAAGTTTTGATGAAGAACATAGCTCAGGATTGGTTTCTAAATACCAAGTTAAATCGAAAGAACCCAAGGTTGCCTTAAATCTGAATGAGCCTGCACCTTTTGAAGAGTTCTCGAAATTCAGGGTTAAAATCAGAACTGATAAAGAAAGGAGCAAGGAATTCCAGAAAACAATGAGACAACTGAAGAAAGAAAAGGTACAAATAGAACAATGGAATGCTCGTCAGCAAGAAAGGATTCAAGGTTTCAAAAGAAGAAAAAAGAGAAAAGGGCGTTGCTCAAAGAACTCATAGAAATAAACTTCAGACTCTATTGGCACAATGTTGTGCTTACCGCAAAGCTCAAACAGAAAAATGCTAAAGCTACTGCTATGATTATATCCTAAAAGTTTCATGAAGATTGCTACAATCATAATTTTGATGTTTTCCAGGAAATATGGCAATGTCTACTCGTTTTTGGCCTGTGAAATGCAAAGACCTTGAACTGTATGACTAGATCAAACTAATCCTTGTTTTGTAGAATCAAATGTAATGCTGGCAAGATCATACAATATCAAGCTATTGAGCAATGATCTATTTTTGAATTGTAAAAGATCTTTTTGAGCTAACTTCCCTAGTAGATAGATACTATTCAGATCTAGTCATTAAAAGTACACTAGATGATAGGATATGGAGGTTTTATGGATAGTTTAAATAGGCAGAGGAAAGACTGTGTTGGGGTCGAAAAATTGGAGATCCAAAGGACTTATTCTGAAAACTCCTTGTAAGGCATTATTATTCTATTTGACACTTAATATCAAAGGTATATGGATGGTTAGACACTCTTTTCTACTATGTTTTCTTTCTTCATGCTTGAATTCATTATTCAGATTGAAATGCTTTTATTTCTTGATTGTTAATTAATACAGTGAAAAATTTACTGTGGAAATTATTTTCAAGTTTTGATATCAAGCTGATCGTCTTGTTTCTTTATGATATTCTAAGACAAGGATTTATGTGAAGTTGACAAATTGGAAGCTTCCTCCTCTCTTTTATTATTGGTCTAATTCATCTATGTGACTACCTTTTAACCAGTCAATGGGATATGCTATGTTCCAATTGTGAATTTCATGTTATGCTATACTCTTGAGCCAGTTTTCAACCACCTTACCCCAAAAACCAAATCATTAAAACCTTTAAAACACTTTGAAATAAATTGATGATGCCCTAGCTTTCACCCTCTCACAGTTAGTGCAACTTTAGGGACTAACATTTTTGGCATTGTTGGCAGGGACGAAGAAACGAAGATATATTCCCTAGGGAAATGATGAGATTAGATTCAGAGCTTGATGGTGAACAAGATTTTGGACATTATTTAAGACTGTGATTATTCACCTGGCGACTCCTCTGTGGTAATTCTGGCTCCTAAAAGAGAAGGTAAAGGACCTAAAACTCCTCTAACTTCTTCATCATCTACTAAGAGTCCAGTAACCAAGAAAAATCCAGATCCTGAGCCTGTTGCAGCAGTTTCAGATCCTGAAAAGTTACTAAGAAAACCTAAAGTTCTTTCTGGACAGTCTTCACTCTTAAATGGGAAATTGTCTTCAGAAAGTTCTCAAGGACAATCCTCTGAAATCACCAAAACCCAAGTAGATGAAGAGGTGAATCCTGAAAGTGAAATTAAACCTATTATTGAGCCTGCTACAGTTTCATTCCCTTCAACTATCTCAGAATTAAATCTAGAACAGTGGAAGTTACTTACTGAACTCATTAAACAGGAATATTCAGACATCTTGCCTGTGAATGAAACTTTGAGAGGTCACAGCATAGATATTAAGAGTGAACCAGAGACACCTTCGTCATCTCTTGAATCTCTCGCATCTGAGGACTTTAAATCACATTATTTTTCTTTTGAGAATCCTCTATTTCTTAGCCCATTATATGATCATAGTCCAAAGAGAAATCCTTATCTGCTAAAGATGAAGACTCGGTGACAGTACAACTAAGTTGTAATACATAAGGGACATTTTCACCTCCAACATCACCAATCTTGCTTACTCCCAAAGCACCAAAAATAGCTAATATGGCTGCAGACAGAATGGATGAAATAGTTGCAGCAAGGTATGCCCCTTTGGTTCTTCCACAAGTCATGTTTTCCTTTCCACCAAATGATTATATGAGATACTTTCCCAGATTCAATGGAGATGGAGAAGTTACTGTTGAAGAGCATTTGAGTTCATTTTATAGTTTTGTAGATAATTTCAATGTAGAGCATGCTGATGTGTGGATGAGATTATTTGTGCAGAGTCTAAATGGGGAAGCAAGAAAGTGGTTCAGGAGTTTGCCTCCTAATTCAATTGTTGATATCATAGCCTTAGATGATGAATTTCTTAAACACTGAGCAGACAAGAAAGACTTTGTATACTACATTACTGAATTTGGTGCTTTAAGGAGGAAACAAGGTGAATCAATACCTGATTTTACCAAAAGGTTCAACCAGATGTATGGTAAAATTCTAGAGGAGATTAAACCTTCAGAGACATCAACTAAAATCACTTTTTCCAATGCATTCGATGCCAAATTTTCCTTTTTGCTTAGGGAAAGAAAATCTTCTACCCTCAGCTTGATGCAAGATGCTGCTATCGAGGTAGAATCAAACATATTAGCAGCAGACAAATTGAAGTCTAGAAGTGATAGAGACAGGAAAAATCAAAAGGAAGAGTTGCCTTCATCTTCTAATTCAACATCTGATTCTAAGATGGATGAAATGGCTAAGATGCTGAAAAATCTGACATCTGAAATGGCAAGGTTGAATATGGAACAAAAACAACCCAGTAGACCTGCACAGGAGAGTGGTTATAGAAATCCAAATCATTTCAAGAGGCCAAACAATGCACCTCAAATCTTACCAAGAGAAAGAAAAAACCAAGATGACCAAAAGGTTTTGCCTCCATTTCAGAATGATGTCATAGATGAGGAGGAGGGCGAAGATGATACAGAAGAAGACCCTGCAGTTCATTTGAATGATTCAGAATCATCTCCTCTACATGTGACACAACATGATTATGAAGATGCTTTGATTGAAAACCAGTTTGAGGAAGGGGATGAAGATGAGATTGTCCAAAAGGAACCTAAAAGGAAAAAATACAATCTCAGATCTGGTTCGAATGCACCTAAAGTAGATACACCTATTTCCACAAAGAAGGCCAGTACTCCAGTTAAAACAAGAATTATCAAAGGAAGTCCCAAGATTCAAGATGATCAACCATTGAAACAACCTACCAAGGATAGTACTGTTGACATAAAGGAGCTAGACAGAAACGTTTCTTCTTTCAGTTTAGAACACGAAATCAACAAAATCAAGATTTCAGTGCCATTATTAGAACTCGTGAAAACAGAACCCTTCAGAAGACTGTCCTCAAGGCTCTACAGGCTCCAGCTCATGTCACCTTTTCAGATACAGTCAATCTAGAGGATGAAAACCCTGATATAACTATTGGACCTCACATTGAAGACAGAATTGATGCCTCTCCACCATTCTACATTTCATTAAATGTCGATGACAAGATATTGCACAACTACTTAATGGATTCTGGTGCCTCGCATAATTTCATGCCTAAGGTGGTGATGGAATAATTAGGATTGGACATTACTAGACCATATCATGATCTATATTCTTTTGACTCCAAGAAATTCAAATGCCTTGAAGTTATGAAAGATGTGGTTGTTACTCTTTCCCAATTACCTATGAAATGTGTGGTATTAGATGTTATTGTGGCTGACATACCACCAAAATTTGGAATGCTTCTTTCAAGATGTTGGGACAAGAAGGTAGGTGGTACTCTACAGATGGACCTTAGCTATGCAACCATACCTGTTTTTGGTGGGGAACAACGTAGATTATACAGAGAAGTTAGATTGGCTTATTTGGTAAGTGATCACAATAATCCAACTAATCATCCTATATGTTGTAGAAGATGATCTTGGTTCTTCTATTTTTCATATGAGTGATGAGATGGCAGAAGTATTAGTCAAAAATACAACAACTGCAGTTGGAGACAGTAAAGACAATTTTTTTTGGAAAATGTATTTTGACGGAGCATGTTCTAAAGAAGGTTCTAGAGCTGGCATTGTCTTCATTTCCCCTACCAAGGAGGTTATTCCTATGTCATATAAACTTGAATTTGACACCACTAATAACATCAGTGAGTATGAATCCTTGCTGTTAGGTTTAAAAGCTGCTAGAGATATGGGTATAGATAAGCTGTCTGTTTTTGGAGACTCATAACTTATTATTCACCAAATCAAGAATATATATCAAACCAAACAGCAAAGGTTAAAACAATATAGAAATGAGGTGTGGGATTATGTGGATAATTTCGTTTTGGCATTCAATATTACTTTTGTGCACATAAATTCAAATTAGTAGGCTGACTCTTTGGCACTTGCAACTAGCAACTTTAAAACATCGATGTTTCCTAATCTGAAGTTCAAAGATGAAGTCAAACACAGACCCTCAATACCGGATAATATAAAATATTGGCATATTTTTAAAGACGATGAAGAAATTCAAAGATTTTTGAAAACTATTGAAGAGTTTTCTAACATTTCAATAGATCAAGATGACGAAAATGGTGAAGCAGAAATACATGCTGCAAAAGTCCTTCAAGATACTATTGCTGGCCACAAAATCATTGAACTGAAGACAAATCATCTGCCCAAAGGTTTGGTTCCACTAGAGAGGTTGTTCGATCACAATGATGTTTCCAGGAAGGCTGTTATCCAAACAGAAGAAACAGATGTAGTGGATTGTGACATTAGTCCGAATGAAAACCCCAGGTTGGTCAAAATATCTAGAAAAATGTCACAAAAACAGAAAGAAGCATATGTTGAATTGATGAAACAATATTCAGATATATTTTCATGGTCTTATGAAGATATGAAAGTGTTTGATACAGAGATTATTCAGCAAAAAATTCCTCTGAAACCTGGATCAAAACCCATTAAGCAAAAGTTCAGGCAATTTAATCCTTTACTGTTACCTATAATAGAAAAGGAGTTGAAAAGGTTGTTGGAAGCAAAAATCATAGTGCCACTGAGACACTCAGAATGGGTAGCCAACCTTGTATCTGTCAGGAAAAGAACAGAGAGATAAGGCTCTGTGTGGACTTCAGGAATCTAAACAGGTGCTCTTTGAAAGACAATTATCCATTACCAAAAATGGATTATATCTTACAAAGAGTTGTCAACGCAAAGAGGATCTCTATGCTTGATGGATACTCAGGGTACAATCAAATATCAGTAATGGAAGAGAACAAAAATAAAACAACTTTTACCACTCCTTGGGGCACTTTTATGTATGAAAAGATGCCTTTCGGATTGATGAACGCAGGAGCCACATTCCAAAGGGCTATGGACATCACTTTCATTGGGGAGAAAGACAGGTTTGTGGTTATTTACCTTGATGACATCACTATATTTTCCGCATCTGACGAAGAACATTTACAACACTTGAAGCAAACCTTTGAGAAGTGCAGGAGGTACGGTATATCACTTTATCCCAAAAAGTCACATTTTTCCATGAAGGAAGGAAATCTTTTAGGACACATCGTTTCACCTGAAGGTATTAAAATAGATCTTGAAAGAGTAAAGGCTATCCAACAAATAGACATTCCTAGAAACAAAAAGTTTGTTCAGTCGTTCATTGGTAAAATTAATTTTTTAAGGAGGTTTATACCTAACTTTGCAGAGATTATCAAGTACATTACTGACATATTGAAAAAGGATGCAGAAATTAAGTGGATACCAGAAGTGAAAGAATCCTTTGAAAGGATCAATCAGGCTATTGTTCAGGCACATGTTCTAATTAGCCTAGATTACTCCAAATAATTCATGATTTTTTCATTTGCATCAGAAAATACCATAGTTGTTGTTCTTCTGCAAAGAAATGAGAAAGGATACGAGCAACCCATCTCCTTCTTTAGTAAAACCCTCAGAGACTCTGAATTGAAGTATAATATAATAGAAAAATAGGCCTATGCCTTGGTAAAGGCTCTGAAATCCTTCATAGTATATATTTTTCAATCTAAGATTACAACTTATGTCCCAAGCAGTGCAGTCAAAGAAATATTGGTTTAGCCTAATTGTGAAGGAAAGCGAGGGAAATGGATAACAAAAATCCCGGAGTATGATCTCACCATAAAGCCTACTCAGTTGATAAAAGGACAAGGCCTTTCCAAATTAATGATAGAATATAATTGCAAAGCAATTGGGTTGTACCATCTTTCAGACAAGACACAAGATTCTTCTATCCAGATTGAAGAAACAAATTCACAGGTAAACAACAAGTATGTTTCTTCACCATGGTACAAAGATATCGTATTTTTTTTGCTGAACTTTCAATCTCCCCCAGAGTTGGATAAATCAAAATTCAGATCATTAAAGTTAAAAGCAGTAAAGTATTGCATTGTTGATCAGACCCTATTCTAGAAAGACCCTAACGGTTTTCTATTGAGGTGTGTTGATGAAAAAGAAGCTAAAAAAATTTCTCATGATCTGCATCATGGTGTCTGCGGATGCCATCATCATTGGAAGGCTACTGCCTTCAAGATTCTTAGGGTAGGCTATTATTGGCCAGTTCTATTCTCTGATATTTTTGCTTAGGTTAGGGCATGTGAACCCTGTCAGAAATTTGCTGGAAAGAAGAAACTTATATCTTTGACTCTGAAACCAATCATCACCCATGGACCATTTCAATAGTGGGGATTGGACTTCATCGGAGAGATTAATCCATCATCTTCAGGACAACATAGATGGATTCTTACAACCACATATTATTTTACGAAGTGGATCGAAACAATTCTAACTCAGAATACAACAGACAAGGTAATCATGGAATTTCTAGAAGAATATATTTTTTCCAGGTTTGGCTGTCCTAAAAAACTGGTCAATGATAATGCGCAGGCTTTTAAATTGAATTTTATGATTGAATTTTGCAATAAGTATAGTATCAAATTGGTTCATTCTACTCCCTACTACCCCCAAGGGAACAGATTGGCAGAATCTTCGAATAAGACTCTGATAAGGATTATAAAAAAACTACTGGAAAAAAATATAAAATCATAGTATTCCAAGTTAAAGTTTTCCCTTTGGGCTGATTGTATCAGCAACAAGAAGTCTATTGGGACGTCTCCTTTCGAGATGGTATATGGGACATTAGTTATTCTTCCAACTCAATTGGGCCTGCCAATTTTAAAGTTTCTACAAGAAGAGTTAGAAGAACCCAATGATATCCAAAGGAGAATTTTTCAGATGATTGAAGTTCAACAGGTCAGAGAACAGGTGAATCAGAAAGTTGTTGCTCACCAGAGCAAAGTCAAGGCTACATTCGATAAGGGAACTAAGAAAGATATTTTCAATGAGGGAGATTTTGTGTTAAGATGGGATGCCATGAGAGAGGATAAAGAAAAGCATGGTAAGTTCGATAACCTATGGTATGGTCCTTTCAGAATAGCCAAGGTAATGAACAATAACACTTTTCTCCTGCATAATTTAGACAACACAGAAACTTTTGGGGGCCCAGTGAATGGGAGGTTCTTAAAGCACTATTTTATTTAATGACTCATCAGGTTTTCAGTTAATACAATAGGTTTTCTTTTCAATAAAGACTCCATATACCCAATGGACTTGTTTTTACAGTTATGCTGAGAATAAAATACTGACAGATGCAGGGAGATCAGTGAATCAGAGATAAAGGAAAAGGCATTGTTCTGGATTTCTTGGAGTTTATTATCAAAACTCCATCCCCATAAGGGTCCATTGTTAGTCTATAATTTTTGCTTTTGATTTTGTGAGAAACCCTAATCCCAAACCCTTCCTACCTGCACTTCATTATCTGCTTCCATTTGATTTTAATCATTGTTTTTAGCTTGTTATGGTTTGCATTTCATCTTTTTGAATAATTTATTTAAGTTTGGAGTTGTAAGACATGGTTTTAAATGATGTGTCACTTTATATGCCTATTTGAACTTTACAAATTCAAATTATGCTAAGTCATTAATAGCGTTACTGGAATAGCATTATTCCTGTAGCGCAAAGATAATCATGCCTTAATATGCGCCCGTCACCCAGATTTCGTTATGATGACATGGATCGTGGTTTGAGAGTTCACATGTGTCCCACAATATCTTTGGAATCATTTTTTGATTCAAACTGTTACATGATCGGATTGCTCTGTACTCGTAAAGGACCCATTTCAAATCGTCCAATTCTCAATGATCATTATATTGAACCTGTCATTCTATTTATGATTTTTCTAAATTTTAGGCACATGTATTTGCTCAGAAGAAGAGTTATATACTAACAGATTGCAGGTGGCAAATTCAGAATTTGAATCGTGCCAGTTATAGCATTGTGTTTTGATGGTGCCTAAGAGGAGCGGACATGTAGTCATATTAGAACATGAGGGTGTTGAACTCCTCGAAGCTTATCCTCAGATGGCTCAAAGGTTCAAAGATGTCGATTGGTTTGAATTCCTTACCACTTTTCAAGATTACGATGAGCAGGTCTCCATGTAGTTTGCACTAAACTTTGATGGTCACAAGGTGGAGATCGGGAAGATGTTGATGCTGGTGATAGAACAGACAATCGCTAAAGCTTGTAGATTGGTGGTTGGAGGATAAAGATGGTGGAAGAAAGAGCATGTGATTACAGAGTTTGTCAATCAATTCCTACTTCCAGATAAGCAAGATCCAAATTGAAGAAGGGGAGTTCCTCGCAGCTAGATTAGACTTGAATGGCACACTACTTTGATCGTTATCCACAGGTATATCACCTGCGAAGGTAGATTTTCACTAGTCTATATCTACCACATTAGGATATTAATGCATCTAAATAGTGATTATCCCTTAAATCTGCCTTACTTTCTACTCAAAAGCTTGACAAAGATGTCAAAGAGAGTGTAGTCACTCTCCACCAATGCAAAGAGTAGCCTGTTTCATCAGGTCTTAATTAAGACTATAGTTATCTCTTCTTTGAGAGAATTACAGAAACCCTGGAGCTGGCTCATGCAATCCTTAAATCCTAACACACAGTCCAACAAACAGAAGAAAGGCAAAGGAAAAAAGACTATTACACATAAACAAAATATTTCAATTGATGAAACCCCTGTTAAAGAAGAAATGCCTAATATCAGGGTGACGAGGAATAGCAAAGGTAAAAGACCTAAGTTGGATCTAGAAATCAAAATGTTTTCTGAGGAAGATGTTAAAGGGGAAGAAGATACAGATTAAGATTTTAATACTCAAACTACAGTCAAGCATGAATCGCCATCAACCAATAAAAGGGGTGTTGCAGTCAAAAGGACAAAGGATAAAGGTGTGTCTGCATCTCAAAAACCTAGAAGGAATTCTACTAGGGTTACCAACAAGTACAGGTTGAAGTCTAAATCCATGTATAATCCATTGATCGAAGAAGAAAACGTCATAGTTATAGAAGATCACTCTGAAGATGCTGAAGCAGGTACCAGGAAAAAGGAAAAAGGAACTCCATTTCTTAAGAAACCAGTAAACAAAGGTAAGCAAATTTTTTCATCATCTACAGGACCTGTAACGAGAGCTACAACCAGATTGGAAAAAGCTAAAGAAATTGCTAAAGGTATCAGTGAGATTCTTGAGAATAAAAAGGATTACCTTGTAGAATTAGATCACATATCAGATGTGTCTGAAGCCATGGATTCAACAAGTTCTGATGAAGAACAAAGCTCAGGATTGGTTTCTAAATACCAAGTTAAATCGAAAAAACCCAAGGTTTCCTTAAATCTGAATGAGCCTACACCTTTTGAAGAGTTCTCATAATTCGGGTTAAAATCAGAACTGATAAAGAAAGGATCAAGGAATTCCAGAAAACAGTGAGACAATTGAAGAAAGAAAAGGCACAAATAGAACAATGGAATGTTCGTCAGCAAGAAAGGATTCAAGGTTTCAAAAAGAAGAAAAAAGAGCAAAGGGCGTTGCTCAAAGAACACAGAGAAATAAACTTCAGACTCTATTGGCACAATGTTGTGCTTACCACAAAGCTCAAACAGAAAAATGCTAAAGCTATTGTTGTGATTATATCCTAAAGGTTTCATGAAGATTGCTACAATCATAATTTTGATGTTTTCCAGGAAATATGGCAGTGTCTACTCGTTTTTGGCCTGTGAAATGTAAAGACCTCGAACTGTATGACTAGATCAAACTAATCCCTGTTTTGTAGAATCAAATGTAATGCTGGCAAGATCATACAATATCAATCTGTTGAGCAATGATCTATTTTTGGATTGTAAAAGCTCTTTTTGAGCTAACTTCCCTAGTAGATAGATACTATTCGGATCTAGTCATTAAAAATACACTAGATGATAGGATCTGGAGGTTTTATGGATAGTTTAAATAGGCAGAGGAAAGACTGTGTTGAGGTCAAAAAATTGGAGATCCAAAGGACTTATTCTGAAAACTCCTTGTAAGGCATTATTATTCTATTTGACACTTAATAGCAAAGGCATATGGATGGTTAGACACTCTTTTCT
>JASDQU010683805.1:0-11018 GCA_032191745.1 Picea mariana | reverse complement strand
CCTGAGTTCCCCTATGTTGCATGCGGGGCTTGTGTTTTCAGGGTGCCCATTCTAGCCAATCTATCAACCACTTGTGCCAAGGACTAGGACATGGTTCGCTGACTAGCTAACATATCGCTGATAACATGCATGAAAGTTGTTTGTGGTTCCATGGGGGCCTTGCCACTGCCCTCTGGTCGCTCATATATGTCTCCTAGCATCCTCTCAGCCTCGCACTCAGCCTCACGCTCTGCTCTTATCTTTTCTTCTCTGTGTGCCTCTTCATATTCCTTTGAGCTAGGAGGAAAAGGAGGAAAGTCAAGCCTAGTCCTTCTTTCCCTACGCCTGTTGTAAGTGACATATTCATCACCTATGTGTTCCCGTCCCTCTGGGTATTCTGTTGCACTCATCATCTTTAGTCACAGGCTGGTAGGACTAAAGCTCTGATACCACTGTAATGTTCCTGACTTGGCTAGTCTAGGAAACACTGCTAATGTGTGTGTAGAATTAATTGTTTATATCATATAAATGATCATACAAATAAAAAATGTGACAAAGGACTACAAATTTTATATTATGATATCTCTACAGAGTACAAAGACCGAATGTGGCTGAATAAAATGAATCACTCAGCTAGATCAAAAGAAAAAAGGATATTATCTGGAATACAATAAGAAAACTAAATGATAATACCCAATAATAGATGAGCACTGTGGGATCAATGGATGAGTTGGAACTATGGCAACTCGTACGGTAACTGTTGGAAGTATGGAAAGTTCGCCCTGGCGGCTATACCTATCGAAATGGCCTAGAAACTGTCCCAAATGGTGCGCCCTGCTCTAGCTCTCAGGCCTGGTAACTGATCGGCCCCTCTGCTGGTGGGTTTCAACCCCGGATGGATCCCCCTGGGGGAATGCACCCCTCTCTCACTGGAAAAATGCATCCTACTGATTCCACCATCAAAATCGGCTGAGATATATCTCAAAATGATCACCTTGGTCTACTGGGAAATGGGTCGGAAGGGTTTCCCTGAATCTGACCTGATGCTCGCTCAGGAACCCCGAATGTGTCCACCAAAAGTGTCTCACTTCCAAGTTTGGAAAATACGCCCCAGATGATTCCTCCATCAAAATCTGACGAGGAACCGGAAAAAATATGTACCTTTCCTTCCTCTCAACTAGGTCAGAGGGAAATCTCTAAACTCCTCCCGGACGGGACAAGTCGATCCACTTAACCTCCTCGGGAGTTGAGCCCTCACCTTGGATAAGTGTGCCCTTGTTGTTGGACCTTGCGTAACTATTTCTGAAGAATGATGGAAGACCTGTGTGATCTTCCTGGTGACTAGGGTGTGTCTCTCAACACCAAAATCAACCAACTGGTGTCTCCCTCTTGGAATCCACTGAACTATCTCTTCTAAGATGTGCCTCTCTCCTTAATGACAAGTCATAATCTGCATAATGATGAATTAGGTCACTGACTCTTCTCTTATAGCTTTCCAAAACCCTAATTCACTGCTGAAACCCTAATTCTCTGTTGAAACCCTAATTCACTATTGACTTCTAATTTTAGCTCATCTGTTCTATTTTTAGCTCATAATGACTTAAAAATGCTTTTAACCATTTTTAGCTCAATGTCACTTTCTGAACATAACACCTTTGACTGGAGTGACCTCTAGTAACCATGTTTACCCCTTTTCTGGTCCTGGCTATAGTCTAACGGGGTGGTTTAGACCATTAAGCCTCCTCTTTGGAGCTCCTATTTGGAAAGGGACATTACAAAATGAGTTGGTGTGTAGATGCTCAAACATGGCAAAAATCCACTATTTCTAAGTCTGGAAAAGTGAAAAAGGACAAAGTTGTCATTTCCATAGTGTTGTAGATTTTGACTGCAGCATTAAATAAAAAATGAGAGTTGTTGTGAACTCATTTCCATCAATTTTATCAATGTATCATACAAAAAAAAAATCTGGTTCCTAACATATTTTCTTCTACAAATGACAAAATTTGGCCTCTAAGAATTATTTGAACCAGTGGAACAAGTGAAAAAATGGGTGAAACTAGTGATTTTGGGAAGCCATAACTTTTAGCTTATAAATCGGACCCATGCATGAGTACAACCATTGTAAATATAATCCATAGTAAAAAATGACAAAAGGGTTGATTTCTCTAAGGAATCATATAGTTTCCTCATAAAGTTGCAGGAAAAGTGCAGTTGGATTCCATGAACCATGCAACTATTTAAAGTGAGTTTTCCAAAACAATGTCAATTTTGGAAAAACATTTCCATATGTTGGAGGTACATGCCAAAGGTGAGTATTAAGTCAAAAAGAGTGTTGATATTCATTATAGTACCTATGTTGAGGTATGGACACACATTTTGAAATGCAACATCCTGGTAATGGAAAAATGGGTTGAGCTTAATAACAAGGATTTGTTAATAAGTAAAGAACATTCAAGCAAAGAATGTTGTATCCAGGGTATTGTTAATAATATAATCAGATGACTTGCATGCATATTGTGTAGGTCTGTTGCAAATTATATTCCCAATGCTCGATGGACATGGAAGTGGGGAAAATCTTGTGGAGTTGGCTAAAAACAATAAAGAGTTGTAGAGGGAAGTTCAGAGCTACATAGTAGGTAATGAAAAGTGGATAAAGGTATTAGGAAGAGTAGAGAAAAATTATTATTCAAATACTATAGAGTCTAAATGGCTTGCAAAGGTAAATCAGCATACATTATCACATAAAAACATGAATCATATAGGTGAAGAACGTCACTAATGGGCACAAAAAGGCAAGGTAAGACTTCATATCCATGAAGGTAGAAATGTAATGATGGATGAAGATATTTCCACAAAAGAAAAAAAAAGGAACTCAAGGATGATTCATAGGAAATTACTCAATGGAGTAAATAAAAGTGTTAAAAAAATGAGAAACCAATGGGCAACAAGAGATAATGGAAACATATGTCATGATGTTAATGGTTAAGATGGTTTGAAAATAATCTAGTATCAATATGATGGTATGATGCAAAGTACATCATTCCAATTTGATGGAAGGTTCCAACAATGTAAGATTGGTTCATGATCGCCCAAGTAGTGGTAGTGGCCAATGGGGCATATTGGATGAAGTGCAAAATGGATAAGTGGAACTTGGCTAGAAAAATCTTTAGATCAGGAGACAATGGTGCACATATGAGAATAATGAAAAAATATAGGGAATCCATAATCTACAAGAATTCAAGGACAACCATCTACAACACACACACAAAAAAAAGAAGATGAAACATATATGCACTGGAGTCCATGATAGAAGTGATGCACGAAGCATACAATAAACATAGAATTCACGTGGATGAAGTAGGCATGATGAGATTGAATTATTAATGCATGTTGATGCACATTTGTGCATGATAACATGCCTAAACATGTTTTTGGAATGCTTGTACAGTACTGAGAGTGATCTATTGTTATATGTGAAATAATAATTTCATGATAATTGAATAACACTAATAATGGATTGTGTATCCACGAAAAATGTTTATAGCATGGCTGAAAATAATGTTGATGATGATTATGTTGTATATGAAAACCATCCATATGAAGACAAAGGAGGATGGTGGGAACATTGATCAAGAGGTTGGTGAAGGGATCCTGTGAGCTTCTACAAAAAAATATCAGTTGATCAAGTAGCATCAAGTAATGTAATAACAACCATGCATGTATGCATTTAGGTTGCTTATGATGCATAAATGATTAAGGTAATTGAGGTAATATTTCCCTCAATAAAATTTCCATATTTGAATTGATGTAAAGACAAAGGCTTTGAGTATACAAATGTTTTTTAATGCTCATTTATGAGAATTGAATTGCATGTTATTCTATGTTGGTTATAAGATCTTAACCAAGTGGAGCCATGAGACATATTCCTAATATAGAATGAATTCCAATAGTGATAGCCATGTGTGAGGCCATGTTGTGGTTGGATATGGAAGGGGTATTTTGCCATACAAGTGCTTAATTGTATTCACCAATATAAGCTATGTTTGGACTACAATCCCTTTTTCGACATTGAATATCAAGAAGGGATCATATGCCTAGTGTTGTGTATGGCTTGAAGAGGAAGGTATACAAAAGATCGAAAAAATAATTGGGAAGAGTTTGGAGAATGTGATGAGGCATTGGCTAGACCTTCCAAATCACCATGGTGGAATACATGACATGGATATGTGGTGTTCTGTAGTCAATGAAAGGATGCATTGAGTATATGTGTCCATGGGTATTGGCACATTAGTTTATTTGTTGGAAATGCTTGATTGTGTTATGAAAATATTGGTGTGCTAGATAATGCATGTGCAATGAATTATGGTTTCATTCCATTTAATATGAATAATAGTTGGATGTGATTGGATTTTTAGAGTAATATAATTGGGAAAACCACTTCAGGCGTTGATTGCAAATGTTGCAATGAGAGATAATATGCATGAATATTGAAAATTGGTTTAGTTGAATGAAAGTTGGGAAAATTTCAGGAAAATAATGGTATTGGATATGGAAATGGAGTAAGCTCATAAGGAATATTGATGCTTGTTTCTGCAAGAGCCAAACATTTTGAGAAGAAATTTCTTGATTGGGAAACATGATTTCCTATATGAAATATATTTGGAAAATTAATAAATATATTGCTAGGATGATTTCTCATGATGATTGCATGTGTGTGATACATATGATATCATGACTACTGAAGTTGGAAATCTTGGGAAGAATGATATTCTTAGGACACTGGAACCTTATGATTTCCACAGGTTACATATTACTAGTAGAATTCTAATAATGAGTTGTCTCTCTCATTGTGTAAGAAAACCTTGGAAAACGATGGATCACCTGAAAGACTGTGAAGCAGCGAAGGGGATATTTGATCCTAGAGGTTGAGGATGGAAAGGAAGAGGAAAATTGATTAATTCATATGAAATGGTGGCTTAAATCATGAGGGTGTGTTAGGAAATAACAATGAGCTGAATTATTTCCCATGACATCTTTGTGAATCACACGACATTGTTCGAAAACACATGTATTCCAATAGAAGATGAATGTTTTTAGTAACCACTCATACAACCAGATCAAAGATCAACACACCGATGTTTTTACATGGTAAAACCCATGTGGGGAAATATCCACACCCCTAGCCAACGCAACCACTTGGAGAAATTTATTAATGTAAAAGAAAAAATTTACAAGAGAGTTTCTCACAATCGGTCATTAACAAATGACCCTCCATTCTCTTTAAATAGAGATTATGGACCAATCGAGTGTTAATACATGAATCAATATAGTTTTTAAGATCAAGGATAATATGATCCGGCAGATCAGTCTATGTCGGGAACACATCGTGATCATCGGATTACATAACTACAAATGCATACTAAAGAAACACAATTTACCAAATGACACATTAGACCAAGTTGATCTTAACTAAATCCTAAGTGTCTTAATATCCTAACATCCCCTTTTAAGAACAACTTGGGATAATATTGAAGGATTTAAAAAGGTGACACAATAGGAGAAGGAAGGAGGCATTAGATACTATCCCCCTTTAATGACAACTTCATGAGCTCCTAACATAGATCAAAGTTTGGAAAACTTCACTTCTGTAAGAGACTTTGTGAAAATGTCTACAACTTGATCTTCAGTAGGGAAAAATATCACTTCAATAAATCGATTAGGAATGAGATATATGATGAAGTGCATGTGTAGATCAATGTGTTTTTTGTGTTGATGTTGAACTAGGTCTTTGGTGAGATTGATAGCACTTTGATTATCTCACCAAAGGGTTTTCAAATTTTTTTGATGGAATCCAAACTCCAAAAGGAAATTTTGAAGCCACAAGGATTCTTGACTAGCATTAACCAATACTCAATACTTTGGTTCTATTGAAGAAAAAGAAATAACATGTTGTTTCTTACAATCCTAAGTGATAGGTCTTGAGACAAGGCTGAAAACATAACCTGCAATAGAATTTTGATCATTAGGGTCTCCGGTCCAATCTGAATCAATGAAACCAACCAATAAAGGATTCCCCCCTAAGTTGTATTATATCTTGAAATAAACTATACCTCGAACATACTAGAGAATAATTGTATTCGCTTTCTAATGGATTTCATGGGGTGTTTTCATATATCGAGCAACAATACCAACAAAAAAGGAAATATCAGTATGAGTATGAGTCAAATATAAGAGGCTACCAACTAAATGAAGGTACAAAGTGGTATCAGCTTTAGGAGAAGTACAAGTGGAAGAAAGTTTGACTCTATACTGGAAGGGAGAAGAAGATGGTTTAGAATCTTCCATGTAAAAGAGATGAAGAAGGTCGCAAGCATACTTGGACTGGGAAATAAAAATTCCTTCCTTGGTTTTCAAAACTTGGAGGCCAAGGAAATAGTGAAGATATCCTAAGTCGGTCATTTCAAATTTCTTCTTAAAGTTGGTTTTCACATGGTTTAAAAGTTTAGTGTCACTACCATTTAGGAAAAGGTCATCAACATAAAGAAGAAGTATTATGAGATGGATTCCTACTTACTTCATATAGACATTAGGTTCAGAATGACATCTAGAAATGTCGGTGTCAAGAAGAAATTTTTCCATTTTGGCATACCAATCTCAAGGAGCTTGCTCAATACAATAAAGAGATTTATTAAGGTGAAAAACAAGGATTGAGTCATTTTGTACATAGCGAGGAGATTGTTCCATGTAGGTTTCTTCTTGAAAATATCCATATAATAAGACATATTTAACATCCATCTGATGGACCTCCCATTTATGTGAGGCAGCAAGGGCAAGACCAAGGTGAATGGAATTCATTTTGGCTATGGGGGAAAATGTTTAATTACAATCAATGCCTTATGTTATCGCACAAACTGTAGGTTGGAAAAACCCGACCCAATCCACTGGATGGTGATAACGGTGGGATAATTTACCCACTGTCACCTCAGATAAACCCTCCCCTCTCTTTAGTGAAGGATAAATCCAACACAAAGGGGGAATCCAAGGTGACCTTAGGGGGAAAATGAGATGAAAAGTGATACATATGAAGAGGTTCCCCTTTAGGTCAAGTTTCTAGGTGGAGAATGGCTTGAGAATGAGATTCAAATGTGTTTATGGTTTCCAATTATTTGAGTACCTACGTAAGATGGTTGTACCTGCCCGAGACACAAGAAAAGAACAAGATACAAGCTAAAAACTTCAATGGAAAAGAAATTTAAGCTCGTTCTCGCTATTTGCATAAATCAAAAATAATATATATGTGATGTCCCATTCCTAAGAGTAGGCCAGCAGGGAGTAACTTAGTAGTCTATGTGTTCCCGTAGACTATAGTCATGCACAAACAGGGAACAAAAGGGAGAAATAAGGGTGATTTGGTGGATAAACAATGAATTAAGCCAAAAAGCATAGGAAAAGTCACTTAAGCCTAAGTCAACGAAGAATTAGAAGGAAAGGGTGCTAAAGGGGGAATTAATTAACTAATTATTCACCTTAGGAGGAAAAGTGCCTAGCTTAAGTGAGGTCAATGGTGAATTGGATCGGGAAGAGTATAAAGGAAGGAATTTGACCTAATTCCTCATTATGCATTGTTATGATTTGATGTTGAGAGTTCTCAAAGGAGGAAGAGATTCGACTTCTACTGTTTTTTGGATTTCTGGAGGAAACCACCGCCATTTATTGGTTTCGGTGTTGAGAGACACACCCTAGCCCATCAGAGATACCATCCAGGTATTTCACCATGCTATTCAGGAGTATCCAGTTATCAGTGTTGCGCAACTCAGCCAGTGGGGGTGCAAGTCAGATAGAGGGTTTGTGTAGCTGCACAAGCTCAGAGATCAAATTGTAGTTTCCTTCCAACCTAGTTGAGATCCATCCAGGGTGCATAAATTGAGCCACTTTCCATTAGATTTAGAAAATGGATTCCTTCATAGCACATCATTCAACCATTTAGGGCACAACTCTTTTGGAAGGACAGTTGGGGTTATAGACGGAGCATCAAAGCAGATCTGGGGAAACCCTTCTAACCTAGTTCTGTGATGCAGGAGCATCGCTCCAAGCCAGCAGCATGCCAGCCAGCCAGCTCATCAAGCGTGCATTCAATAGAAGGGGAGAGGTGCAACCCTCTCGATTTTGAAATTTGAATTTGTATTAAATGTTGTAAGGCTGGAAAAGCCAAAAATCCATGCATATGTGCAGGCTTTAGACGTAGGTTGCCTTAAATAGTTGTAAGGCTGAGATCTAGTTCCGATTCGGACTAGACAAACATTCATTGCAAATTGAATGCAATTAGATAGAGTAGGTAGCTTGGAGGGAAGAGCTCAAAGAGCCCCCTCATGTAAAAGATCTCAGATCTCATTTTTTAGGGGAGAGTTGAGAAGATAGGATAGGGAAGAAGAGAGGAGAGCTGAGACTCTGTGGTAGTCCGAGCTCGAACACATTGTAAAGAGGCATTTCTAGATTAATACAAAGAGCAGTCTTTCCTGCATGAGATTATTTGTGTGTTTATGTGTCTATGAATGAATGTCTTTATGTTTTGATGATATGTTGTAGATGTATGTTAGGTATGCATTTGCAGGGATAGACAAAATTTACTGTCTGTGAGTTCTTTGATTCCAGGTTTGGGTTCTTTGTGTCTTCATGCAAGAGGTTGCATGACAGAACACTGTGAGTTCTGTAAGCTAGTGCATAGAGTACACTTCTGAATTATGCAGAATTTCAGAAAAAGACGTGCCAGGAGGGCGCACCAGTGGAAGTCATTGACTCAAGGAGAATCCTCATGGTTGTTGAATACCTTGGAGGAGAGCACAGAGGATAGACAGAATTACGGAGAATTTTGTAAGGCTCTGCCAAGAGGGCATTGAGCTAATGCACAGGATGCATTAGGAGAATAACTCTATTTCGAGTTCAGCAAGAAGATAGAATCACTGAGGATTATGGAAAACTCTTCCAGGAGGGCATTGAGTTGGTGCAGGTGTGCACAGAAAGAACTCTTGTTGAGTTCAGAAAGGAGAAGAAGTGTCAGGAGGAAGACCTTCACAGGGTTACTAAACACCCTGTAGGCTCAGCAAGGAGTGCTTGAGTAGAAAGTTTCCAAAGGGAATTTCCATCTCTTCAAGGAGAGAAAGGGGAAGAGACCTTAGAGGTCTGAGAAATTGAAGCTCAAGAGGATAAATACCTATGCAAGGAGTGCACTAGGCCAACACCTAAGTAAAGTGTTGAAAGACAGACAGTTGTCTGAAGGTTCGTCAGGCAGCAGGAGTGGGAGAGAGAGGGTTTATTCTAAAGTTCCGAAGCTCAGGACAGATAGCACCTTTGTGTGCAGAGACTCTGCAAAGAGTGCAGAAGTCAAGAAACCTTTGAGGTTTCAGAGAGGAATAAGCTCAAGAGGAAAAGTGCCTTTGCGCATAGAGCCATAGCTGCAAGGAATCGCAGAAGTCGAGACATCCTTTGGTGGGTAAGAGTTTGAAAATCTCAGGAGGGACAATGTATTTAGAACGCAGGTGGGAGATGAGGATACAGGATTCACAATAGGAGCAAAGGCTGAGACATTTGAAGAATTTGAAGTCTTCCAAGTTCAGGAAGAAGGGCAAGCTCAGGAGGGAACACAACTGTCGTTAGATCAACAGGAGAGGACGAGATCTAGACCGTTGAGTCTATGTCTAGGCAAGCAGGAGGAGAGTGCACAGGAGAAAGAGATATTGGTCGTCATATCTGGGTGCATGGACCGATAGCCATCGGATCCAGGAGAAGCTGCACGGGGTTTAATCCTCATATGTGAAGAGGGTAACGAAAGGCCTATGTCGACATTTCGGCTACCGAAAGATACAAAGGGCAAGATTTGAGACTCTTGACCAATGAAATCCCAAAAGGATCGTGACCATCCAATAGGAGGACATGTGGCAATCGATCAGGGTTTCGGGAAATCCCCGGAAGAAGGATTTCAGAATTTCAGCTACCAGGAATGCAGAGGGTAAGAGTTTGGAACTCTTGACACGTGAAATCCCGAAAAGAAACAAGTCGTCAGATCAAGAGAGGCTATCAGTCATTGATCTCCCATAGGAGTGGAGTTTCAACATTCTAGGATTCGATGTTTCAGAATTTCGAGAACCGGGAGTTCGAGGGGTCAAGGATCGTCACAGCTTTGCATCCCGAAGTCCCGAAAGCATTCTAAGGGATAGCGTCGGGTCATGGGACAGGGACACATTTCGGCATTTTGGGATTCAACTTTTCGGCGATTCCAAAGACAAGGAGCGGGGCACAAAGTGTTGGAAACCCTAAAGTTGCGAAACACGATGTGCATTTGTAGTGGGGTTGCGGTCACACATTTTGGAGTTTCGAGGTTCAGCTTTTCGGCCATCCTGAGGACAAGAAGTTGGGCACTTCAGCGTTGGAAACCCCGAAGTCCCGAAAATTACGTGTGGTCACGAAGGAGGCGGCCACATATTTCATAATTTCAGCATTTTGGAGTTCAGGGGATCGAAGAGTCAGAGACTCTCGACATCAGGGTTCCCGAAACCGCGAAACCCGAAATCCTTTTTTCGGAAAAGGGTCGCGGTCGTGTATGGAGGCTGTGTGCAGGTGAAAGCTCGCACCTGATGCACGTTTGTGTAGGTGGAGTTTTCGGGAAAAGGACGCATGGATCGAGTTCATTGGGTTTTAGTGAAGGCCCGAAAGAACCATTTCGGTTCTGCGGATCCGAAGTGTTATCACTCCAGGAAACTCTCCTAGGCTATAAGTCGGAGATGCCTGGTAACTAACTCTTTTTTGAAACAATTTTCTAAATAATTGATATGGGTGGTGGATCAAGGTGAATGACTAGAGGCTGAACTGCGTTTCAAGACTGTCTAGAGATACAAAATATCACAAGGCTTTCTAGCACCGTGGTCAGATAAAGTTTGATTAAATGGGGAAAGGAAAATAGTTATTGAACCAGATTATGTTTCATGCCAACAAACACAATGGGTCTAACAACCAGGAAATAGCTTATGATAATTAGCTAAGAC
>JASDQU010683804.1:10681-35382 GCA_032191745.1 Picea mariana | reverse complement strand
TCACATCACGTCCAAGTATGCATGCTCATGTTCAAAATTATCAAATAACTGTTATATGTTCTTTATCTTTAGCTATTGTTCATGTCGGGTATTTGGTTTTAATGTGTGTAGGTACTTGGTCATCACAAATCAGTGCAACCCCTTCAGGTATATGATCGACACTAGCATGTAATCATTCCCTCTAAATATCAATGGCATCGCCCATTCACACCCTCCGACATTCACCTTTAGGGTCCCTACATCTAGCTTTGCAGTACTATCACCTCTGCTGCATTTTGGTATTGTCACCTGGTATCACTCTCCCCCACATGAGTTGTCCCATTCATAGCTCCCCTTGGTACTTTGACACTCATGCTACTTTCACCCCCTAGGGATGGGAGTCCCGATAGTCTTACACATTTCCGAGAATAAGGCACATACTCCTTCTCATCATATTTCTAGCTTTCCCAAATGGACTCCCAAACCATCTCATCTCGATTTTATTTGACTGCACCCCCGTAGTATCATTATCCCTCCATTTCATCCACAATCAGTTTCCCCATTTGTAGATTGTACTCCATTCATTTCCCTCGTAAAGAAACCCACCCATGGGCCCCCCACACTCCACCATTTCCCTTCTCAACTTGTGCCCTCACAATCCAAGCCATCTTGCCCCGGGGCACCCATTTCTGTATCTGTACACTCATCTCAAATTATTCTTTATTTTTTTGGTAATTGTAAAAAGCCTTTGTTTCCAACATTTCCTTAGATTTTTGTTGTCACCCTTGATGACCTTATTTTTCTGGAAACACAACCCATGTCGACCTTGGTTGGGGAATCCACTCTCCTTTACTCATTCTGACATCGTTCATAAAACCTGAGTATCCCACAGTCCATGTACCCCTGATCTCTGAGTTTTTCCACTTTGTCACGCCTCTGGGACAATTTAACCCCATGTCTAGTCGTCCCCCTGACACTAGATACAGTTTTATGGTTGCTAAAAATCATCCTTCCAACATACCCCCAACCAAGGTTAGTCTTGAGTCTCACCACATCATGACTTCATCCATGTTCCCTATCAGTTCCTGATCTTACCTCCGTTGATTTCATGAATCCCTTTGCTTCTTGGATTCACATCTCCCTTTCTGTCGACATCAACACAATTTCTAGAAGGGAGACAATATCTTAAATCTCATTACCTTTACAATGAGGAGTCTCAGACGACATAGAGAGAACCATCATTTCTCTCTAATTCCATTGACCCCCATAAAATTTGAATTCAACAAAATATCATGTTACGATGGGTCTTACTATGCAACTATTGCAGTTGTTTTATACCAGCCGAAGACCTCTGAATTTGTTAGGCCATCAATGCCTACGAGTCTTAAACACTTCTTACAGGCATCCTTGCCTCTTTTCAGAGTATGTTCACCATCATAATTGTCATCTGTCGTTATCAAACCACCCCGGAGGGTGCTGCAGTTATCTACATCAGCATACAACTTTAGTTATTGTCTTACATTTTGCATTACATGAAACGAGCATGGGGCATGCTTGCCTCGTTTGTATACATATTTTCTTTTTTCTCCCTAGAGAAAGGTTTGGGTCCCACAATTTTCCCTCTCCCTCCGATGGATCTCTCTTGCAGTTCCTATCAACACTCTTCCTTACAATGGCACTCTCAGTAGAAGAAACATTGAATTATTTTGCCTATAACTATGCTCCTAACCTCACACATCAGGGGGCATATGTTATCACTAAAATTTCATCCGTAACATTGCACAGAAATGGTTACAGAAATACAACAATTCCAAACAACTATTAGTTCACCTACAACACCAAAATGAATTTCCAAGAGGCAAAAACTATACAATTGGGAAAAAATTGACATGTCCTAACTCACTAAAGGAAGCGCACGCATAGTGCATGGGACAAAGAATCCCATACAGTGCACAATGTGCCATGTTATCACTCCGCAAATATGTTCAGCTGATAAACATACGACAAAGGTAACCTTTTCAACCAACTTTGAGACCCAAAAATAGCCTTTCGGATCTAGAGAGGGATTTCTCGAGAGGCGCGATCTCCGCATGGGATATGGCTCTTAAAACAATGGCTATATTTAACACCTTGATAAATGGGTTATGGTTATATTGGCACAAGAAAGTAAGACTTGGGCTATCGATTCGACTCGAGAAAATGACAGAAACAAATGACTCTGAAACTGAGCTCGAGAGGATAAGGCTAAGCGAGCAACAATCTTCAGTGCAAAATTGTAATGGGGCAGGGAGAAAAACACAAGAAGTAACTCAGAGCACCATTGTGGGTGAATTTGGAGTTAGCTTTGGAAGAAAACATTTTGTCTAAGTGGCGTGAACAAGGGGCATCGTGCAGCGAATCCATAGGTTCGATAATTCGTTTTGAAATAGACAGAAAAATATATGAATAAAGATGACAGGAAGAACATACGCAAAGAAAGAGGCACAATACATCTAACTGCTACAATTATAATCTTTTCATCAAGTTACAGGACCTTTGCATTAAATTTTGGTCAAAAACTCAAATTACATACAATAGTTTCGTCTACCAATTTTTCCAACCAACCTAGAACACATCGAAAAGATGAAATATATAAGCGAGGGCGCCGCTTGGGATACCCTGTTTTCTAACTGCTATCTCTAAAAACTATGAAACTGAGTGGTATGCATTAGAGACTCTTCACATGATGCTTTCCAAAAATAGACAATAATCACGTCTGTTTACACATAACTGTTCATAAATTTTCCACGAGGATCTGATCATCGGTCAGGTTTCGATATGAGGAATAGATGTGTCAGTGTTTCCCTTCGATCAGTTGTCTGAGTGGACAAGTGTCTGCCATGAAATCGTTATCTGCCATAACAGCTTTGATCTCTGTTGCATGCTCATTCGCTGGGAAAAATGTGCATGACAAGTGGTTGTTTGATTGTCACGATCGTTATCAAAATGGTAGAGTGCTTTAGTGAAATGTTTCCTTCAAAACTGCCAAGATTTGTCTTATGTTTGCAGATGCAGAGATGAATACTAGCTCAACTTGTTTCTTCTGCGTGCTGGAGAGAGATGTACGGGCTTCCTTCTTGGCTGCTTCTCATTCCATAGAATGCTTTGTATTCCTTTCCTCTGACAACCTTTGTGCTTCTCACAGCTATACAATGGTGTCTTGTGCTTCTCTGAGATGTATTTTTAGCCATGCCATGTTCCCTTCATGACCTTGTGTTGCTGACACTTCCATAGTCTTTGTCACTAGATGCCACCTCAACTCCATGTTTTCCTGGTAGAGTTCAGCAATAGCCATCTTTGCCTACTTTAATTTCTGAGATGGATCTTGATCATTCGTTCATGTAGCATCCACTTCCCTTGTTCTGCTCCTGCCTTTGTGGCTCAATCCTCCAGCAGGCTCTAGCCAGATGGTGCACATGAGTAGTTCTTTGACCACCGATATGGCATGCATCTCTTCTAAAACTTGGGCTTTCGCAGCTTCCTTGTTCTTCCTTGGCCTGCTCCTTCTCCGAGGTATTTTTTGTTGGGTAGATGGGGCTTCTACTATATTTCCTTTCTGCGCAAGTCCTTCCGCTTCAGGTTCCACGCGGTTTGATCTGATCGCCTTTGTGGGTAAAGGAATAACTCATTTTGCATCCTTGGGAATGCCTGATGCAGGTGAGAATGACTCCCAGTCATTTTGGGGCTTGGACCAGGAAATTCTGTTGCTCCATGCGCCTTTCCTTATGCTTTGGGAGGTCACCATAGTGTGACTAGTATGTATTCTTCACACGGTGTATCCAACAAATGCATAGGGAGGGAATTTCGATCAACTTGGACTGGCAAGGGGAATTGCAGACAGAGTGTGGACTTGGTTTCACGACTGAAATGGGTGTCGAACATCTTAAATTTATAACGAGTCAGGCAGAAGGAGGAATCGTGTCAAAGAACAGTGAATTCATGGTGACGGGATGTTTTGAATCGAACCGCAGATCTTCAATAACACATCCCTGTGTACAATATACAAACGATAAGTTTTGCAGGGGGCACATGATGCAAACACCACTATTTTTCATTCCTTCATCCCTCATGATGAATTGATAACAACCACAACACTTGTTGAAATGGCTTCCATTAACTGCTTGACTCGACCCGAGGCACGTAGAGACTAACTTTTGACAGGACCCGACTCTCTAGTAATGACGTGCTCGTACTATTTATGTATGCTCGACTCTGACACCCCTTCCCATTTCCAAGGGACAACCAACCATTCATTGATTTAGACTTTTTCCTTTTAATGTACCTAACTTCACATGTTTGGACGCATGGGTCACAACGCTACTAAAAACTGACTCTAAATGGAAAGAAAAATGGCGGTGCTAACAACTGGCTCCAACGAGGATGCTATCCTCCCCATGAGGTACAAAAGAATAGTAGACCAGGTGCCTGACCATTGGGCCTTATTTCGACTCTTTGGCACTGTAATGCAAATAAAAAAACACAACCTAAACCTATCGATGCAGCTTCTAAAAACTCATCATAAACTTAGGGCCTTCACTTCGGACGTCAATTTTTTGCTGATCTACTGACTCGACGAAAAAATAGAACGACTATTTACAATGATAAATGACTTAAACAGATTGTATTTCATCAGATAATGCTTGAGGAACCTACCATTTATAGGCCCCTAACCAAGGCATTCTCCATTTATCCCTTCTAGGAAATAAGCATTGTTTCTGCAATACACATTGTTTCTGCAATACGCATTGATTCTAAATGGACCTGTCTAAAGGTGGTCAAACTTTTCATTCTTCCCCTTATCTTCATTTCTCATGTCCCATCTTAGAACCAAATCCCCTACCTAAAAATATTCCTTCTTAGAATGCTTGTCGAAATATTTCTTCATCCTCTCTTGATGGAGCTGCGACCGGTTATACACCTGTTCCCTCACCTGTTGTGTGTGAATTAACTGGTTTATTTTCCTTTGTGCATCATTTGGCTCGACCTCCTGTTCTTGAAACAACTTTCTGACAGATGTCCCTAGTGAAGTAGGAAAGATTGCATCTGCTCCACAAATGATCTGAAAGGGCGACGTTGAGATGGACTTCCTGGTGGTAACTAGATCTTCCCACAACGCATAGATAATATTTTTATGCTAGGCTTTTGTATTGTCTTGCAGGAGTCTTTTGATGATTATGGTCAGGCTCTTATTTGAGGATTCTGCTAACCCGTTTCCTTGTGGATAGTATGTCGTTGAATTCCCTAGGGTTATATTGTAATCCTAACAAAACGTTTCCATCCTATTGGACTTAAATGCAGTCACGTTGTCTGTTATGATCTTGACAGGGCATCCAAATCTTGACAAAATGTTTGTCTCCAAAAATTGGATGATTACTACGTTGGTAGCTTGCCTCATAAGGATTTCTTCTATCCATTTCATGAAGTAGTCAGTGGCCGTGAGTATCCATTTGTGTTGCACAGAGGATGGTAGATTTATTTCCCCTATGAAATCCAGACCCCACTGCATGAAAGGTTCTTCGACTGAGATCGACTTTAGTGGCAGGGGCTGCAGCTTTCTTCTTCCGTAAAAAATCTGGCATTCATGGCAGCTAGAGACCTCTTTGTACACGTCATCAAAGACCGTAGGCCAATAGTAACCTTCCCTTACTATTTTTTGCGTGGTTCTTTTCCATTAGTGGTGTCACCTGCAATCACCTTTGTGAAATTCTTGTATGGCCCGCTTCGCATAATTTTCCAACAAGAAACTCAACAATATACCCCCAGGGTCCTTCCAGTAGACTGAGTTGTCCAGGCCACAGAAATTGACCTCTTTAAGCTTGATAAATATGGCCTTAGTCATACTTACACCTGGAGGGGCCTGGATATTATCCAACACATAGATGATGTCCGCATACCATGGTGAATCAATAAACTCCTGAGACACCTGTGCATGTTTTTCTTCTTGAGGATACTCTAACAGATCAACGATGAAATTCATTCCTACAACATCGCAGTCTGATTGTGCCATTAACTTTAAAAGGCCTTGACCCTTGATCAGTTTCCTAGGATTGAACTCAAGATTGTATTCCAGCATGGCCGCTATCCACTTTCCTCTCCTTCCTTCTGGGTCAGGTTGAGTTAGGATATCCTTTACTGAGTTGTTGGGAACATAAGCAATGACATGGGAGTGAAATATGTATGTCCTGAAATCTTTCAAAGATTTCACTAAGGCGTATGCCTATTTTTCCATAATGTCATACCTTAGTGGAGCATCACGCAATGTCCGTCTGAAATAGGCTATGGGTTTTTCGAAATCCTTCTCATATTTATGCAACAACACATCAACAATAGTGTGCTCTGAGGTGAATGAAAAAAAGATGAAGTCCTTCATAAATTCTGGGCTGGATAGAACAAGATCTTTAGTTAGTGTCACTTTAATATCTTCAAAATAATTTTTTGCCTCCAGGTTCCACTTGATCTTATTTCCCTTCCCGAGCATGCAGGTTATGTGCTTTATGATTTCGTCCAGGTTCGGGATGAATCTCCTCAACAAGTTCACTTTTCCCGGGAAGGATTGCACTTCTTTTTTACTGTGCGGGGTGCCGATCCTAAGGATCCCTTCAACCTTGCTAGGGTCTATATTAATCCCCTCTTTAGAGATANCTCTTCCACCCCAAAATGTGATTTCTTTGGATTTAGCGATATGTCGAACTTCCTGCACTTCTGGGATACTTTCTTCAGGTGCTCGAGGCATTGCTTGTCAGAGGAATAGTATATCGTGATGTCGTCCAGATAGATCACAATTAACTTCTCCTTTTCATCAGCAAATACTATGTACATTGCCCTATGGAAAGTGCTACCGACTTTCATCAGACTGAAAGGCATCTTGGAATACATGAACGTTCCCCATGGAGTTGTGAAAGCTATTTTTTCTCTATCGTCTGGGTGAACCATGATCTGGTTATAACTTAAGAAACCATCCAGCATGGACATCTTCTGAGACCCCACCACCTTTTGCAGGATATAGTCCATTTTGGGGAGAGGGTAGTGATCTTTGAGAGAAACCTTGTTTAGATTCTAGAAATCTACACACAGTCTGATCTCGTTGCTTTTCTTTCTTACGGGCACGAAATTAGCTACCCATTTAGAGAATCACAAAGAAACAATAATATTAGCATCGAAAATATTCTTTACCTCCTTTTCGATCAACGAAAACAATAGGGGGTTTATCCATCTCAGATTCTATTTGAAAGGTTTTTGGTCTTCTTTGAGAGGGATAACATGCTATATTACCTTGGTGTCGTACACGTTCAAATCATCGTAGCTCCATGCGAAAATGTCTGGGAAGTCCTTCATGACCTTGACGTAGTATTGCTTGACCTATGGAATGAGCATCTTTGATAATTTGACCATCTTTGGGTTTTCCTCAGTCTCGATGTTGTAGTCTTCCATGTCTTCTATGCTTGCAGTGATATTAGGGTTTTTAGACACATGATTCTTGTCAAACATCTTTTCTAGCGGCACTAACCCCTTTGGGATGATGTTATTTTTCAGTTGGATTATGTCCCTTCCCGTGTTCTAGTTTTGGAAAGGGTCTTCGTTACTGCGCACATCCATGCTCTCATCTTCGTCGCAACAACATTCCTCATCAATGTTTGTATTAGCGAACTCGTTGCTCATAAGGAGGAATCTCTCCACCTTCTTGTCATCATCAAACACTTTCCAATGCTTGATATTATCAGGCACTGCCGACATGTGCTTGACCTTGATTTCATATTTTTTGTTTGGGAATATGGGTATCTTAAAAACCGAGGCCGAGGTGGCCAACGTATCAATGACCTAATTTTTCTCTCTCGGGATAGCAGATAGGTTATACTCTGAAAATCCTTCGAGGAGGTCCAGCACTAAATTTCTGTATTCTCTCAGCCTGGGGTGTTTGGTTTGATATATGCCCTTTACCTGATTTACAATCATCTCAGAATCTCTGTGCACTTCTATCTTCTGTGCGCCCAATTGTCTTAAAACTTGTAAGCCCAATATTAGTGCTTCATACTCAGAAATGTTGTTTGTGCATTTGAATGCAAATTTGTATGAACAAATATTTGTGCTAACCTCAGGAGGGATTATCCATACATCGGCACCTGCTCCTTCCTTATTGACAGCACCATCAAAACTCATGTTCCATGTTTTGTTTTCTGCAAAGTTCTTTGGGTTGGTGCACTCTGTCGTTTGCCACGCGGTGTGCTCATCGACTGTCATGATTGTTGTTGGCTCTTCCTCTTCGAAACTAAAATCATTGTAGAATATGGAATAATTGATATCAGTGTCGATGGAGTATATAGGATGATTATTTGGCTGTGTCTTGTTGCTTACCATGTATTTCATGGAAAAAAATAGGAATGGTGGTGTATGACATCCATGTTCAAAGTGCCCTTTAACTTTGCAGCCCACGACCTTGATAACAACATGCCAAAATTTGGGGGTATGTCTATGACGACTACGTCCATAACCATGTTCTTTGAGGGGATTTGAGCCAATGACACAACTAGGTATTTGATGAGTACCAAACACTTGACTTTCATCGAATCAAAAGATAAAATGTCTTTGTATGGCCTAGTGATATCTAATCCCAATTCATCCATGATCACCTTTGGCATGAGGTTGTGTGATGTGCCAAAATCCAGCATGGCATTATGCAGGTTCATGTCATGGACCTTTAGAATGACATAGAACAGAGGGACGTCCTCGGTATCATTTTTATCTTCAACGCGCAGACCAAAAATGATAGCTGGGTGATCATCTTGGATATTCAAAGTATTGGGGTCCCTCCCATTTTCAGCATTTTAATGATTTTCTCCTGATACTTGCCCTTTCTAATAAGTTCGTTGAACAGGATAGAGATTTTGATTTTGGCCATCTCATGTTCAAAATTGAAAGGGGGAAAGACTTTCTCTACCTCTTTTTTTCCCGCCTACCGGTCTGCCTCCGAAGTTTTCTTGGGGGCCTCCTCCTTTTACTTAGCTTTCTTCGTCGTGTCCTTGGTCACGTTGTCCGGCCTCGGTCAGCGTGTGGAAGGGATGTCTATTGGAGTTTTCCTTATGGGGTTCATTTGTTGCATCTCGGCAGGAATGTCTTTTCTCCGAAGGTTATATTTCTTCTGGAACTGCATGATGGCATTCTGATAGCCTTTTCTGAACTCTTCTGTCTCCTAGGACGACGCATCATCCGTTTCGAGTATCGTATCATCGTCCGTCTCTGACATGAATTCATCATTTTTTCTCATGTATCGATCATGCTTACTCTTTGTCAAGAACACGCATGGTTTTTGTCATCGCAACAACGCATCTGGTCTTCGAACGCCTGGTCTAAGTCTTCGTCTACATAGTTGTTTTGGAATAGAGGTATTTTATGCTGGTCACCTTGATCCCTCTGCTCTCTCTATTCCCTCTATCTGATCTGAGGGACTTGACCCCTTCTGAGGTTTTGATTCATGGGCTGGGGGTCATTCTGTTCTCGGGCAATAGGTTTGTTTCCCATGGACATTCTCTCCATTATATTTTCCATGGTATTCATCATCATGTTGAACTTGTCGTCTAAGGACCACGACGTCGATGGATGTGCATCTCCCTTGGGTCTCTTATCATCTCGGTTGAACCTCAATTTTATTTTCCCCGAAGCCATCATGTTTACTTCAACTTCAATAGCGTTACTCATTATAGCATCTAGACTTGTTGATCTTCTTTCTCTCAATAATAGGGAGAAATTGTTGTCAAAGGAATTGGCGTACCGCAACTGCGCAGCCCCGGGGGGCTGCTTGACTTCTGCAGGGATTGAGTTGTTCACCTTCAAGAAACGGGCCAAGAATTCCTGCACTGTCTCTTATGGTGATTTCTTCATATTATTGTACTATTTTAACAGCTGCAAAGGGTTTTTCTTGTCCCCCCATTTATTCAGGAAAGACACCTCGAATTTGGAGAAGTCTCAAAATCTCGTGGGCGGGAGGGATTTGAACCATTTTATTACATCTCCCAAAAGGATCTGCACAAACAACCTCATATTTGCATCTGCATAGTCCACCTCCTCCAGGTCGATGAAATCGTTAAACAAGTCTAGGTGCCTCTGGGTGGAAACATTCCCTTCTGTGTCGTACAGTCTGATTCTCTGGCTGTAATTTTGAGGCAAGTCTTATAGTTGGGCTGCCAGGACGAGGGGGGCGAACCTGACAGCCATGGCTCTAGGAGGGCATGGGATTCGAGGGATATTATTTGATATCAGGGCTTGGAATCTCTTTTGGTCAAAAATTATCTCGTCCCAGCTGGTTTCTGACTTAGAGCTGAATAGAGTTTTCTCAAAAGATTCGTCAAACTCAAGGTCATCGATACTTTGCATGTCGTCTTTAGGTAAATACAAGATTTTGTCCAGGTAATAAAATGGGTCTGGTGCTTTCTCTCTAGTCCTGCACAAAATATTCTTGGGGTTGTACACAGGCTCTGTAGGGTTTGGGTCAGGATTTTCTTTGGTATAGATTGTCTTCGGAGCCAGGGTTCTTGAACTGCGCTTCTTGGAGCTACTGGTATTTTGGAATGGAGTCACCAGGGTAAGGTTTTCAGCCAGTACAAATGTTTGTTCCTCTGTTACCCTCAGGGGTCAAACTACAATGTTTGTCATTCTCCTAGGGAAAATCTATTCAATTTCATCCCCGACAACGGCTCCAGAATGTTAGCACTCTGTAAATTTGTTCAGCTGATAAACAAATGATGAAGGTAACCTTTTCAACCAACTTTGAGACCTGAAACTAGCCTTTCGGATCTAGAGAGGGCTCTCTCGAGAGGCGTGATCTCCGCACCAGATATGGCTCTTAAAATAGTGACTAGATTTAACACCTTCATAAATGGGTTCTGGTTATATTGGTGTAAGAAAGTAAGACTTGGGCTATGGAGTCGACTCGAGAAAATGACAGAAACAAATGACTCAAAAACTGATCTTGAGAGGATAAGGCTAAGAGAGCAACAATATTTAGTGCAAAATTGTAATGGGGCGAGGAGAAAAACACAAGAAGTAACTCAGAGCACCGCTGCAGGTGAATTCAGAGTTAGCTTTGGAAGAAAATGTTTTTTATAAGTGGCACGAACAAGGGGCGCCGCATAGAGAATCCACTTGTTCTATAATTCGTTCCGAAATAGAAAAAAATATATATGAATAAAGATGACAGGAAGCACATACGCAAAGAAAGAGGCACAATACATCTGATTGCTACAATTAGAATCTTTTCATCAAGTTACAAGACCTTTGCATTAAATTTTGGTCAAAAACTCAAATTACAAACAATAGTTTCGTCTACCAATTTTTCCAACCAATCTGGCTTACATAAAAAAGATGAAATATATAAACGAAGGCATCACTTGGGGTACCCTGTTTTCTAACTGCTAGCTCTAAAAAATAGGAAACTGAGTGGTATGCGTTAAAGAATCTTCACATGACACTTTCCAAAAATAGATAATAATCACGTCTGTTTACACATAACTGTTCGTAAATTTTCCACGAGGATCTGATCATCGATCAGGTCTCGATATGAGGAAAAGATGTGTCAGTGTTTCCCTTCGATAAGATGTATGAGCAGATAGGTGTCTGTCAGGAACTCGCTATCTTCCATAACAGATTTGATCTATGCTGCATGCTCATTCACTAGTAAAAATGTGTACAACAAGTGGTTGTTTGATTGTCACGACCATTATCAAAATGATAGAGTGATTTAGGGAAACGTGTCCTTCAAAACTGCCAAGATTTGTCTTATGTTTGTGGATGCAGAGATGAATACCAACTAAACTTGTTTCTTTTTCACGTTGGTGAGGGTCATGTGGGCTTCCTTCTCGGTCGCTTCACATTCCTTGGAATTCTTTGTATGCTTTTCCTTTAATAGCCTTTGTGCTTCTCACAACTGTAAAATGGTGTCTTTCACCTCTCCGAGCTATATTTTTATCCATGTCATGTTCCCTTCGTGACCTTGTGCTATTGACGCTTCCATAGTCTTTTTCACTAGCTGCCGCCTCAACTCCATGTTTTACTAGTAGAGTTCAGCAATAGCCATCTTTGCCTGCTTTAATTGTTGATATGGATCTTGATCATTCGCTCCTGTGGCATCTACCTCCCTTGTTCTACTTCTGCCTTCATATCTTGATCCTCCACTAGAATCTAGCTGGATGGCGTGCATGAGTAGTTCTTCAGCCATCGATCTAGCATGCGGCTCTTCTAAAAATCGGGCTTCCCCATCTTCCTTGTTCTTCCTTGGCCTGCCCCTTCTCCGAGGTAATTTCTATTGGGGAGAAGGGGCTTCTACTATCTTTCCTCTATGTGCAAGTCCTTCTGCTTTAGGTTTCATGTGTTTTGATCTGATCACCTCTATGGGTAAAGGAATAACTTCTTTCACATCCTTGGTAATGCCTGTTGTGGGTGAGAATGACTCCCAGTCGTTTTGGGGCTTGGACCTGGAAATTCTGCTACTCTGCATGCCTTTCCTTATTCTTTGGGAGGTCACCATAGTGTGACCAATATGTATTCAGTGGTGGTGTATCTGAAAAATTCACAGGGAGGGAATTTTGATCAACATGGACTGGCAAGTGGAATTACAGATAGAGTGTGGACCTGATTTCATGATTGAAACGGGTGCCGAACATATGAAATTTATAAGGACTTGGGCAGAAGGAGGAATCATGTCAGAGAACAGTGAATTCATGGCAACAAGATTTTTTGAATCGAACCACAAATCTTCAATAACACATCCCTACGTAAAAGGTACAAATGATAAGGTTTGCAGGGGGTGCGTGATGTGAACGCTGCGATTTTGTGTTCCTTCAGCCCTCATGATGAACTGATAACAACCACAACACTTTCCGAAATGACTTCCATTAACTGCTTGACTCGACCTGAGGCATGTAGAGACTAACTTTTGACAGGACCCGACTCTCTGGGAATGATGTGCTCGTACTATTTATGTATGCTTCGACTCTGACACCCCTTCCCATTTCCAAGGGACAACTGAACATTCACTAATTTATACTTTTTCCTTTTAACGTACTTGACTTCACATGTTTGGATGCATGGGTCACAACGCGTCTAAAAACTGACTCTAAATGGAAATAAAAATGGCGGCGCAAACATGCCATATGCGCGACTGTGTACGAGAAAAGTCATGCACTCCTATGAACGGTGCATTTATGGTTCTTGTCGTCCCCTCAACCACTTATGGAACAACTCCCAACTTGCTTTGACCTTTATATCTATGCTGAATCCGAATGGGGGGATGGTCAAGGACCAAAGGGTGCCCTAAAGGGCCCCTTGTTCACACTAAGAACCAATTGAATATTGCCTTGAATAAATTCTATAAATGGAGGCCATGGGTGCACTAAGAAATTAATATTTTCATAGTATTGTTATACTGCCTCAATCCTCCCTTGAGAATCCTCTTTTCTCCTTGGAGCATTCTAGCAACATTCCAATAGGCCTTTCCACTCACCTTTTGAGGGAATAGGCATTGATTTCTTCATCATTTGCTTTCTTTTCTACCATTGTAAGAAGATCTCTCCATTAGGGAACTCAAGATCCCTCCCAAGGAAGAACATGGGACTCATAAGTCCTCATTTCTCTATTTTTTTTTCCAACTAATATAGTTATCCATTGGTGGCATAATCTTGGTCATTGGTTTATTGTTTATGGTTCTAAAAGTAATGCATTCTAGTTTTATTTCCTTAGTTGTTTTAGTTTATTTAGTTGTTTATTTCATGTGTTTGGTTTGTTTAACCCATGCACTACCTTTGTCTTGTCTAGCAGGCCCAACTAGGCATGCAAGTTCCCTTGTTTTACTCACCCAAGTGACGAAACAAACACAACAAGGAGGATAGATATTTACTAATAGATATGCACAATGTACATAGGATTTATAAAGTATTGATCACTCCTCATAATCAATGGTACTACTCATTGTTTAAAATACCCATCCCTTCCCTTGTCCTATTTCAAAAATGAATCTACATTAAGGCAAGAAGAGAATACAAAAGGCAAGGTAGTGCATCTGCTAAAAGTCTAAAGTCCACATTGTGGGAAATTATTGCCACAACAATATATTTCCATTTCAATTTATTATTTTTTTTCTAATATATGAATTATCACCAACCTTGTCAGACTCGTCACTTGGATAATTCCACCACAATTTCTATTTGAGAGGAACAAGATGTAGAGGGACTTGAAGCTAATAGCCTTATTTTCATTTCATTTCTCAAAATCTCGGGGTGTCAAGAAAGTCATAAAAGTCATCTTATAACAATTCAAGAAAGGAGAAGATTTAACTTATGTCCCTTGTACTTTTAGATGCTATAATAACAGGTTTTGATAAATCCTGTACAACTCGATTATTGAAGAATCTGAAGATAATAGAAGCATTCAGGACATTAGTAATTGGCAATTTGAACAACTTAACCATCCCCAAATCTTGGCACAATATTTTAAAATGAAATTTTTTGAATTACATACCTTTAAAAAGCACGACATTCCACGGGTATGGAGTGAAGTCTATCCTTTTCAAAAAGGTAAACAAATTATATTCTGGTAGTGAAAAGTAGGGAAAGAAGGCGATCCACCAAGCGACATTTAAGCTGATTTTATATCCTTAACTTGGGGAAGAAAAATAATTTTCATATGGTGCATCTTCCATGCTTGATAATTGAAAGCAACATGTGTACCTATCATGTGAAATATGGTATCCTTCATGAAATTTGCTCTATAATGGAATGCAAATACTAAACTTAAAATATATTACTCTGGCTCAAGATTTTTAGCCTAAATATAACAAAAAATTAAGATTGCAAACTAATCCTTCTCATTATACTTGAAAATTAAAAAAATGTTTCAAAATAATAACCTAACAGATTTTGAAATTAAGAGAATTGTAGGCACGAAACTGCCTTAAATTGAGTACATTAATTTGCAAAAAAAAATAAAAACAAATGAATATGGAAAAGATCCCACAACCATATTCAATCTCGCCAACCCTTCCTCATAGACTAGCCTAAAATAAATAAATGAGAAAAACACCCCTAACCATATTCATTAATATGCATGCACAATAACACCTTAGATTTATGTAGAAGAGTATTGATCAACTCCTCATAATTAATGTCATTAATCATTGATTAAAATAATCACCCCTTTCCTTATCCAATTTCAAAAATGCATCTTTACTAAGGCCAGAAGAGATTAGCAAAAAACAGAGCATCTACTAAAAGTCTAGAATTCCACGCTAGGGAAATTATTGCCACACCAATATGTTTCCATTTCTATTGATTATTAATTTCCTTATATATGAATTCTCACCAACCTCATCATAAAGGTAACTTGAATAATTACATCACAGAATTGTTATACCAGAGGCATAATATAATAAGTTAAATTAGTATATTACAAATTACTCAACTTTTATCATGTGTATACTCTTTTCAAACTTGCTTGTTTGCCAATCCAAGTTTGCAAAATACCAGACTGTGTATGCTGATGCCAATACCAGATAAACCTTGGGTTGAAATCACTGTGATTTGTGTAACGGTTCTATTATTGTCATAGTAGACACTTCCAAAACTGGTCCATTTTATTCCCTCTAAAAAGACTAAATATGCCAGCAAGACAATGGAATTATTTTCCAAGGAAGTTGTATGATTGTGGGGTGTGCCCAAAAATGTTACTAGTGACAGGGATATTGGGTTCCTTAGTCATTTATAGACATCATTTGGTTTGTACAGTTAAATTGGAGTAAAAATGAATGTTTATAAACTAATTACTTCATTCTTTATATATATATATATTCTTCATCTCTAAAAGGACAAATTTTTCTCAATAAACTTCACTCCCCAAAACAAAACATTATATTCTTTTATTAAACCTAATTTTTCCCCTTCTTTTATTTGACTTTTTAATTTTAGGAAATCTTGTATCTAGTAACTCAAATTTTTTAATATAAAAAATGCTTTGTGGGCTATAAAAGCAATAGATACCCCATGGCCACTTGCAAGGAGATGCAAGCTATAGTAGATAAGTTGGTTTCTCTCCACCTTTTATAATTAGGTAGTATTATTTTTAATGGAGATGCAAGCTATAGTAGATAAGTTGGTTTCTGTCCACCTTTTATAATCAGGTAGTATTTCTTTTAACTAGAAGCTTGATTATGGTGCTTCTAACTTTGTAACAATGTACTTCAAGTTGTTACTATGACTATTTCACTTTTGTTTTTTTTTTTTGATATATTGTCACTTGATTGTGGTTGTTTTTTTTTATGTATCAGAAATTACAATTGTTCAATGAGACTTTGGTTGTCCCAGAGTTGGATACAGATTCTTTTTGGGCAGACCTATGTGTATGATTACCTCATTTATATTAGCAAATTTTTAGTATTCTTTATAAGTGTCTTTTAATATTGGGAATTATATGTCATTAACAAACCAGGGGGGGCCAACCAACTCTAATGAAACTATCAACTTCAATTACACAACCTCTTCTAGTGGTGTAATCATTTATGCCAGCTATCTCAATCACACCATGGACTCCACTTCCACAACCTATTTAATTGAGCCAAGGAATGTGATTGTAACAATAGTTTTAGTTGTACCATAGGGCCCATGTAGGCCAATATCATTGGTTTCTTAGCGAGCTCATGTTTCATTGATAGCACAGTTGCAGTATTAATTGCACTTTTCACACAAGTAGTAGGGATTAAATGACCAAGAATGGCACCAATTGCTATAAGGGTGATGCACCTGCTCCAAGGCACAATCATTACTAGTTCAAAAACTTAATGTGGTGGCGAAGGCATTCACATATTTTGGTATGATATCTACAAAAAAATGAAACATCTTTGTTAGTGTAGACAACAATGGGAGTGGATTGACAATATTTGAGGATTCCTATATTTTGATCTTCTAAAGTATATACCTCCACAAAATCATTAGTTGATCTTGGAAGGGATGTTGTGGTTGGAAAAGTTCCAAGTGTGAGAACATGCACACCATGCAGACTCCTCATGGTTCAAAACAAGCTAAATCTCTTGCAGCTTCTTGTATCAAATAACTCAAATAACTTAGAATAATAATTAGCTTTATGTTTCTTTCGAGGAAAAAGAACTCCTAAGATTTTAGATAAGATAAATGCATTTTCATGGTTTTCTAGATTTGGTAATAGTTGTTGACTTACTCTATGAGTAAAAATTAGTTGAATTACTCTACGAGTAAACATTAAAAACTTGAAGACATCATTTGGTTTGTACATTTCAATATGAGTAAAAATGAATGTATACAAACTAATTACTTCATTGTTTCTTGAAAATAAAAATTTATATAACTATTCTTCACCCCTACAAGGAAACATTTCTCTTACTATTCTTCACTCCCCCAAACAAACATTCTCTTCTTTCAATAAACCTAATTTTTCCCTCCTTTGGTTTGAAATTTTAATTT
This sequence comes from Picea mariana, assembly GCA_032191745.1. Lineage (NCBI taxonomy): Eukaryota > Viridiplantae > Streptophyta > Pinopsida > Pinales > Pinaceae > Picea > Picea mariana. Next base: position 17,890 of record JASDQU010683804.1, on the reverse strand, counting down.
TAAGAAACCCTATATCTCGTAACTCAAATTTTTGAATATAAAAAATGCATTGTGGGCTATAAAAGAAATATATACCTAATGGTCACTTGCAATAGAGATGAAAGTTGTAGTAAATAAGTTGGTTTCTATCCACCTTTTATAATTAGACAATGTTACTTTTAACTAGAAGATTGATTATGATGCTTCTAACTTTTTAACAACGTAGTTCAAGTTGTTATTGTGCCCCTGCACTTTATTTTGGAGTTATTTTTTGGATACATTATCACTTGATTGGGGTTGTTTTCTTATGTATCAGAATTACGATTGATCAATGAGACTCCAATTTTCCCAGAATTGGATAAAAATTCTTTTTGGGCAGACCCCATGTGTGTGATTACCTCATCTCTATTAGCAAGTTTTCAGTATGCTTTATAATTGTCTTTTAGTATTGGGAATATATTATATGGAATTAACAAACCAAGGGGTGCAACCAACTCCAGTGAAACTATCAACTTCAATTAAGAAACCTATTCGAGTGGTGTTGTAACATTCCCATTATAATCCCCAATTTGATTAATTCTTATGTAGATATAATATGTGGCTACAGCCAAGTGATGTAATATGAAAATGGTATTTCAATGCTTTAATAATAAATGTGATGTCAGTTTCTAAGGGGACATGGACAAGAGATGGGGGCTAAATTAATCCACAAGAGAGAGGAGTGTCTAGGATAATGGCCAAGCGGGGTCCAAGGGGGGAATTATCCATGTTTATGGATTTAACCCGTTTTCCTAAATCTGCTATCGTATATGAACCTTCCCATTTTTTATTGAGTGTTTCCAAATCCAATCATTGAATACATGTAAGAGGGTGGGTGTGAGTGGTCACATCCCGAAGTGATTGGGCACATGGGGGTTGAGTACAATTAGCTTGGGAAAGAGTGTGAGTCAAGAAAGACAAGCAAAAGAGAGGAATTTTGTATGGATTGAGAGGGAAGTAAAAACAGTTCGATAAGTTTGGGTAGTTAGTCAAGTTTGGACATGGAAAGAGAGTTGGGAGTGGGTGCATCCATAAGAGGGAAAAGTCTACAGCATAATTGGAGTGAATTGGAGCTGGATAACTGAAGAGCTCGGTTGTCAGGACAGAAGAGTGAACTCCTATGTGATTTTCACTAGAACAACAAGTGTTGTTGTTGGTTTGTTGATAGTTTTTGTTATCCGCAATTTTGGTCATTGTGATGATGCAATGATAATGTCATGATGATGGAATATAAAGCTCTTCATTAAGAACATTTTCCTGAGAAAGGTTACACTTATTAGCTTCCAGAAATCACATTTTAAAGATAGTTCGCAGGCTGCATATATACTCTCTTGCGAGAATGCCTGATTCTCGCAGGCTGCATTCAGCTGGGGTGCAAACTTCTCGCACTGTACTCATGGTTAGGGTGCGAACATGTTCTTAAAGGGGAAAAAGATAAAGATCTCGAACCTTCTAGAAAGGAATCTTCTAGAAGGGTGAGTTGGCTTTCGAGTGGTTATTCAAGTACTGTCATTCCAGATATCTTGGGATCATTCCCTATCCAAGTAACTAATCTATCTCTTCCTATATATTGAGGAGATTGCTCATGGAAATGGTTAATAAGAATAAGTTTTAGCAAGCTAGCAAGAGATTGATTAGAGAATTAGTGCAAGACTGTATGGAGGACTAATGCTACAGCAGCAAGAGACAATAGCAAGGTCATCACAAGTGGTTGAATTTCTTCATGCATGAGCAAGTGTGTGTGTCAAAGCTAGGAGCCATCGAAAGGAGACCTATGACATCAAGGTTCAGGTTGTAAGTTTCACTTTCAATTAATATAATACAGTAATATGTCCCTTTCCCATAAAGATGATGTCATTTTTATTACATAATTCCTTGATCATATGTATAGACTAGCCTTTGAATATATTAATCTACCTTTGTTTTGATTGGTTTGTCCTGTTCTGATTCGGACGGCACAAGAGCATTGGAGAAAAATCTTGGAACAACAGAGACTAAAGGAAAGCATTCATAAGGTAAACCCATGACCTTTTATCTCTTAGTTCATTCAATAGGTCAGATCTAGGGAAAGTGTATTATTCTGTCATGATTTGTTCTAGATCCAGGTGGATCTAGGGAGATTGGTCTGTGTCCACACTCACGAATTTATCCTATAACAGTTTTCATAGCAACAATTTCCCTTGAGTTCCCAGCTAAGAGATTCCTAGCTACCTATTCCAAAGAGACCCTGGTAAATGAATGGCACATTCCTTGGGTTATCCCTGATAAACGGATGGTACATACCTTGGGTTAACCCTGATAATTAGATGGTTCATCCCTTGGGTTTTCCCTGATAAACATATGGTACATCCATTGGGTTATCCCTGATAAATGAATGATGCATTCCTTGGGTTGGGGTAGGTCAAGAGGAAGAGAGTTGGTGGAAAAGTCGAGATAATTGTAGGAGAATATCAGTTGGGTTGAGAGATTTATGAGTTGTGAGTGGACTGTGAGAGACCGCCCTCTTTTGTGGATTTCTAGCCTCAACTCAAGGGTGACTGGCTATTGAGATTTGGAACAATCAGTCTACAGTTGGGTGGAATGTCCATCCTAAGCAGCTGGATGCATGACTCTTGTTTAAGATGAGTGTCTTATCTTGTATTGAGTTATTTACATGTGTTATTGTTGTGCATGAACTATGTGTGAATGAGAATGACTTATTTGTTGATGTAATGAATGGTTTAGTTGTATCTCATTTTGTTTATTAGCATGCTTCAGATGCATAAGTTTTATGATTATTACCGTAGCTATATCTATTATAAATTATAGTTGTAGGTTATGGGAAAATGGATAACAACAAAATAACGTATTTAGTTAGCAAAAGTTTCATGTTATGTGTATTCCGCACGTATTGTTACCTAGATGGAGGCTAGGTATATTACTAAAATGGTACTAAAGCTGATAAAGAGAAATTTTTAGCGTGACGTGACCCAACTTTGGTGGCTGGGTACGTTACAAAGTGGTATCAGAGCCCAACGTTTCAACAATGAGCCCACATGGTCCATTTAGAAAGCGCAGAAGTGAATTACAGAGTTGGAAAGTGATGCAACAACATCATAGGCAAGCCAACAAAGGAGGTGCAGCAGAAGACAACTAGAACTGTACTAGCGCACGTTTTGAGAAATTTTGAGTTTCAATGAAGGAACATTANTTAAAAGGACGTATTTGCATTTATGTTTTAAGATTGTAACGTGGATCTTGAGCATTGCTCTCATCTGTCAGATAAGGAGGCATTTACTTGTATTAAATATGAAGTTGTTGTAGCTTTTAATTCTGATACGATAGCTTAGAGAAGAGAGAGGGAAAAACTCAAGAAGACTCTCTCGTTTGGAACTTAATTTTCATTATTGTAATTTGTTGTTAAATATTAGGAGAGCAGAGAAGAATAGAGAATTAGAGATTTTATGATGAATAGTTGTCACTATTTTACCATGTATAGAAGCCTTTGGATTAATATAAAGAAGATTTGATCCAAGTTCCGTGTGTTGTGTTGAATATTGTTTACATCCTTTGAATGGTATGTTATAGTTGTTTATATTTCTCTGTTATACATTTGTTTCAATGCTATGTGTATGCTTGTGATTTCATGGTGAATATATGAAGTCTGTGAAAGTAGAAATATAAGTTTCAATTATTTCTCTTCCTGAGAATTCCTGTAAAGATTGCAGTGAAAGGTTTGCATAGAGTTCGTGACAAAATTCTGAGTTTTATCTCAGAAATCTCAAGAGGGGTAACGTTGGCTTATATCAACAGAGGTGTGGCTAAGACATAGAGCCGTGCGAGGAGTGCGAAGGATAAGGGAGGAGTTGAAGCTCTTTAATCCCACAGAGTGGTTGGAGAATCTTTGTTGTGAGGAGTGCACAGAGTTAACATCGTGGATAACTGGAGGTTATCGCAGAGTCATGCTAAGTGTACATGCAAGGATTATTTGAATCCAAAAGAAAGTAAAGAAACCTAAGCTCAAGAGGGTTAGATCCTTCGAATATCTCGAAGGGAGGTGGAGATTTAAGTCGCTCACAAAACTCTAAGTTCAGACGGGGTGACTTCTGGAAGAATTACCAAAGGTTCATAGAAGCTCAAGTGAACGGTGGAACACTCCCAAGGGAGAGTGTTGAAAGCATGAGAGTCATCATATTGTGATAAGTTGTGAGGAGGTTAAGAGAAGGACCATCCAGCATAAAATCCTCACAGGGGATTTGAGCCATTGATCTAGTGGGATCAGGGCCATCTGTTGAGTTTCAGGAGTTTGGGATTCATGGTATTGGGGAAACGAGGTCAGGCCTTGTCTTTCACAACCCCGATATGTGAAATTAGGGTTAGATCTAAGCTGTTAATCAACACGCTCTGTGAATCGTTGATCAAGATGTGAACGGTTCAAGAATTAAGCACTGGAGGAAAGGCACAAACATCATTTTCGAATCCTCAAAAAGGAGAATTCCAATAAGCAAACAGAGTCGTCGATTGGTCGCAAATCTAGACCGTTGGATCTAGGACACCAAATTTTTGGGAGTCAGGGTTTTGAAAGGCAGAGGTGTTGACTCATTTTACCTTAACAATCCCGAACTGCAAAGTGCGAAGTACCACAGAGTTGGGCCCACGGTCATATCACGTGGTTGTATTGGGAAGGGACCTGTGCCTAGCACCTCTTTGTGCAGGCGGGGTTTCTGTTGAAGGCCCATGGGTTATTTGTTGCAGGGGTTCCAGCAGGGAACTCAGAGCTGCTTCGGCTCAAGGAGAACAAAAGATCCATGATCGGTAGGTCAGTCGGGCCCCTTAGGGTAGGGGGTCTGCATCATGTGGCATCAGAGCCTACAATATTTTGTTTTTGTAAGAGAAGGTAGACAGAAGGCAAGTTGTGATTTAAATTCTACAAGGAATAGATTTGAACAATGTCACCCAGAAGACGTCATGATAGACCAATGCCCGATCTAGCTGTGGAAAGGGAGATGAGAGAACTCTTTGCTTGATTAGATGCCATGGAGACAGCATAAAGATGAACAGTTGATGTTGGAGATGTCAGTGAAGATGAAAGCGAGAATGAGGCCAAAAATGAAGAAGAAGTTGTGGTTGAAGATGCTACAGAAGAATGTCTATTCAAAGCTATTGCAAGAATGGTGCCAGAGCAAAGATGGACATCCCGATCTACGAAGGCAACTTAGACGTTGAGGAGCTACTAGATTGGTTTAGAGCTTTGGATAAATACTTCAGGATATCGAAGAGGATAAGAAATTCAAAGATGTTGTCACTAGACTTAAAGGGCATGTAGCACTGTGGTGGGATGAACTGCAGGCAGACAGGCATTGCAAAGGCAAGCAAATAATCAAAATCTAGGATAGAATGGTTGCAAAGATGAAATCCAATTTTATACCCAGGGATTACCAAATCAATCTATTTCGAAGAATGCATAATTTGAGACAGAAGGGGATGACAGTGAAGGAATACACCAAGGAGTTCTACAGGATAAACATTAGAGCAGGTCATCGAGAAAGTGATGATGAGAAGGTTTCCAGATACATGAATGGTCTGAGATATGACATTCAATATGAGATGAGCATGGTGACGATTAGAAATGTGGAAGATGTTGATCAGATTTATCTGAAGGCTGAAGAGAAGTTGACTCAAAAGAAAGGACAAAGAGGCAGGGGTAGAAGCTAGAATAGAGGCAAAGCAATTGCCCAGGATAGAGTACAGAAGCCGAAGGAAGAAGAAAATAAACCTCATACTTACCCTGAAAGATGAGGAAGTTCACAAGGGAGACAATATGCCGACATGAACACTTTTCTTCAAGCAAGAGGAAGAGGAAGAGGCAGAGGAGGTGAGGTAAAATGTTTTGTCTGTGGAAAAATCAGACATAAATATTTTGAATGCCCAGATAGAAAAAGAGATGGAGGAGGCGAAGCCCACATTTGCAAAGCACAAGGGATAAATTTTGAGGCAGAAGATGTAGAAGGTGGAAGGTCACTAATGATGAGGAAAAATCTCTTGAAGCCAGAGAAGGAGATAGAAAATCCAGTCCAGAGGAACAATTTATTTAGGACTTCTTGCAAGATCAAGGATAGGGTATGCAAGGTAATAGTGGACAGTGGAAGTACGGATAATCTAGTATCCACAGAGATGGTGGAGAAGTTGGAATTGGAGACTGTTGCACATCCAAGCCCATACAAAGTCTCGTGGTTACAAAAGGGACATCAGGTAACTGTCACTAAACAATGTTTAGTTGAGTTCAAAATAGGGGGATATAAGGATGAAATTTTATGTGATGTTATTCCCATGGATGTCTGTCATATTTTGTTGGGGAGACCTTGGCAATATGACAGGAATGTTATTCATGATGGGAGGAAAAACACTTACACCTTGGAGAAGAATGGTAGAATGCATATGTTGCTGCCAATTAAATACAAGGAGGTAAAACTAGAGGTGAGCAATACTATACTTCTCATGAGTGGGAAGGAGCTTCTTAAGGAAGTCAATAAATATGAGGAAATGCAGTTTGGTGTGGTCAGAAAAGAAGAGTCGTCTTGACCAGTACCAAGATAGATGATCTACCTGAGGAAATTCAGGAACTGCTGGAGAATTTCACTGATATAGTGGTGGAAGAATTACCTTGTTTGTTTCCACCCATCAGGAGCATAAGTCATCACATTGACCTTATATCGGGAGCGCGTTTACCAAACAAAGAAGCATACAGATTGACACCACAGGAAAATGAAGAGGTTAAGAGACAAGTCTAGGATTTGATGGACAAAGGGTTGGTTAGAGAAATCTTGAGTCCATGCATTGTACCTACAGTGTTAAACCCAAAGAAAGATGGTGGCTGGAGAATGTGTACAGACTTGAGAGCTATAGACAAGATTACCATCAGGTATAGATTTCCTTTACCCAGAATGGATGACTTGATGGATTGCTTGAGTGGAGTGAGGTTTTTTTCAAAAATTGATTTGAAAAGAAGATATCACCAGATTCGAATGAGGGAAGGTGATGAATGGAAGACAACATTAAAAACAAATGAAGGACTGCATGAATGGTTGGTCATGCTATTTGGTTTGATGAATGCACCCAATACTTTTATGAGATTGATGAATGAAGTCTTGAAAGATTTCATTGGGAAGTATGTAATTTTGTATCTTGATGATATACTGATCTTCAGTAATA
>JASDQU010683803.1:87485-99483 GCA_032191745.1 Picea mariana | reverse complement strand
TATCTAAGATCACTCTCCAAGGGAAGACATCATTGACAACCAACTATCCAACAATACCCCCCTTTGGCATTGATGGAAACAATTAGACATGGTAAAACCATGCTCATGCTCCCCCTATGACCATCGCTCCTCATCAATGTTTCTATCTCCCCCCATTTGACATCAATGGAAAAGGGTATCTTCATTGGGGTTGCTCACCCTATCTTCATGCCTCTGTTATTCTCTCACATTTGACATCCTGCGAAAAAGGGTAGCTCTCTCTCTAGGGATGCTCCCCCTATTTGAGATTTCCTTGTGGTTTCTCCCCCTATATTCATTCTTCTGATCTCTTCTTTGACTATTCTACAATATATCATGTAGATAAAATGTAGGTCTTCATGTACCTTCTTCCTTTTGGAGTTTTTATCCATTGGTGATTCCTCTTGTAAATCACTGACATATATAAAAACATTCAAATTTTGTGAATTCAAATATTCATTACAAAAAACATCCAACTACCTCTGAGTTAGTATCTAAAACAATCTATCATGAAATAATTCTCTCATATATTGAAATATATCTATCCAATCCTTCCAATTGTATTACGAATCCATCCTTGTCCATGTGACCCATACTATTCATGAGTCTGCTACTCAAATGTCCAGAATGTTGACCCATATTTCATCGAACCACTCTGAATCAAACATCTGTAACATCAATTTGAAACACTTCATGTTATCTGAAGGATAGATCACTAAAATGTAACAATTGTTGCATAAAATCCCTCTCTTCAATATTCATATTACCTGGGAGTCTCCAAGTTAGATGGATCAGAAACATATCCTCTCTGATGCGAAGTAATATTCCTCTTCATCATTTTCCTTTTCATCCTCTTCTTGAAATATGACATATTTCTCTTTTTCTCTCAGTTCATCATGATTTTGTGTTGCCGCAAATCTTGTCAGTACGATATCTGGGACCTTATTTTCATTCACCTATTCTTATTATTTTTCATTTCTTCTCAAAACCGTCCTATATGTGACATTTTCATTTTTTCTTGTAGATTTATCTTGATCTTGTACTACTACAAATCCTAAGAGTATGGCTTATGGTTGTCCTTCATTCATTATTTCTTCTTTTACCTGTTCTTTTTTTCTTTTCCAAATCTTCTTATATATGATATCGATGTTCTCTCTCATAGAGGTATCCATCATGCTTCTACAATAACAAGCTATATGTCGATAGTTGTGTAATTTGTAGCATTCTACTTCATTGCTAAATGAACCAAAACTAATTTTATTCTTGTTGTATGCTTCATAAGATATTTTGGGATAACATATATTGTTGCTTCTATTCTTGGAATAGGTTCTGCAGTTTATAGTTTTAATTCCAAAATTAACACAATTAAAACAATGACCATAAAATAACATTTGATACCTGGGAATAGATGATCTTATTTGTGATGCACTCCTTCTGAAAGTGTCTTCTTGAGTCTTTTTTATTTCTGGAATGTTCTTCTTTGGGTGCATGCATTTTTCCTTCTTGACAAAATCTTTGACAATCTCTGCATAGCTAATTTGTTCTGCTTCTTGTTATTTTTTCTTGGAGATCGACCCTTTCTCATTCAGTAATTGATTGTATCTTAGGCCAGATATTTCATCTAATTATCTTCAATTGTTTATGATTTGATCCAATATTTTGGTGCTGTTCTGTTGCATATCTTTCTTTGAAGATATTTCATTAAAGAGACTACTTCTACTTCCAAGCTTCCAATCCTTTTATCCTTTTCTTCTAACTGACTTCTAATCATTTCCACATTCTCTTTTATTCTTCTATTTGAACTTTTATGCATGTGATGATCTTCTCTAGTTCTTGAGAGTTGGAATTTTGAGAACCCTCTTTCATTTTTAACTCTTCCTTGAGTGACTTGTTTTTCTTTCTTTCCTTCCTAAGTTCTTCTAATGCACTGATTGTCCAACAGTTGGCTTAGGTTGATGGATAGTTGGTATGGATTGTTTTTTTTCATTTATTTCAAACATTGGAGAGTGATATTTTAGATTTATGTCAACCCTTAGTGATTGATGTCAACCCTCGAAGAAAGTCCGGTAGCAAATTCTATTAGCACAAAGGCTTGGGTAATGGAACCAAGTTTGTTTTATGTATAATGGTATGATTTTTGATATATTTTAAGGTAATACTATTCTATATGGATAGTACATGTCATTCCATTTCTGGTGGTATGTGGAACGTCACATAACTCCTCACGGTTAGAGAGTTATGGCCATGTGAAGTTGGAGAACCCTCATGAGTCATCTGGAAGCCCCAAAAGGTCAAAGTAGTCAAAGTGGTTGCAAAGAATAAATTGTTTAAATAATAAAGTGAAGTGATGAGTGTAATATAAGTCAAAGTGGATACAAAATAAATTATTTAAATAATAAAGTTAATCGATAAATTACTAAGTGGACAAGTGGTTAGAAGTGGGTTAGCCCTAAAATAAGGAAAGTGGGTTAAGATGGTTAGAAGCTAATTTAAATAATAAAGTGAAGTGATAAGTGTAATATAAGTCAAAGTGGATACAAAATAAATTATTTAAATAATAAATTTAATGGAGAAATTACTAAGTTGATAAGTGGTTAGAAGTGGGTTAGCCCTAAAATAAGGAAATTGGGTTAAGATGGTTAAAAGGTAACCCCTTGAGGAAACTACATGAAAGTATAAATAAGAGGAAAGGCTCTCTCATTTTAATCACACTTGATCATATTGAATATCTACAGGTGACAGAGGTAACCAAAGGATATCTAAGCTGAATTTCAGAGGGAAGGTGAAGTAAACAAGGCCGAAATTAAAGGGAGGATAAATTCTTTTGATGATGATTTCTAAGGTATGTTATTTACAGGTCATCTCACCATTTTCGCAATAATGTTTTTTATAGAATGATTCAGACCATGAAATTGGGAGGCCATTGAGGAAAAATATCCAAGTAGCTTTGATAAAAATTTCAGCTTGTGGATTGTTTTATTTTTGGAGTTACACGTCGTGGAAAATAGGGTTTGTGGCTAGTCGAGAAACTAGTCTAAAACACATTTTTCGGGTAAAAACGTCATAAATTCTTCATAAAAGATCCAAATTCAGTAAGACAATTTCAGATACTCTCCCTAAATTCATAAAAATTTAGTAAAAACATCATAACTTCTTCATAACATATAACAGGTGTTTCGGGTAAAGCCATAATTCAACAAGGTATGCCATTTTTTCTATAACTCCTTTTCTGAGAGGTTTCAATTAGTGAAGTTTGGAGGAATTGCATAAAATACACTGAAGAACATTGTGTACCATTTTCATATCTTTATTCATTACAGGTACATAGTTATGATTATTGCAAGTTAGGGTTTTTGACTAATCCAAAATTAGTCATGTGAGACTAAAGTAAAGTTTGATGAAAATGCTAGTCTCTTGTTATTAAAGTTAAGGTTTGTAGGTATGTGATCTTATACACCAGGTATATTACAAAGTTAAAAATCATATTTGGATGATGAAATTGATGAAGGATTTTGGTTGAGGTATATGTTGGGTACATCATTGAGACAAGTAGATGATGAGTTGCCACATACATGAGGTGTATAGTTGATGATGTTGGTACATCTTGATGAGTAATAGTTGATGAGTAGTTGATACATTATTGGTACATAATTGGTACATGGTTGTAGGCACTTGTTAGTAGTATTTTTGACACATGGTTTATGGAAGATGTAGCATACTTGTATTGGTATATTATTAGAAGCACATATTGATCTTGGTGATGATTATGAGTTGTTGTGTTATGCTTGGTTGATGCACATCTTTGAGAGTTGTCTTGGTGATTGATCTTGGTGAGTAGATCTGATTTGGTTGATAATATTGATGAGACAGGCTTTTGTGATAGGTTGTTTGGACAGGCTTTTGTGATAGGTTGTTTGGACAAGTTGTTGTGACATGTTATTTGTACAGGTTTGGTGCATGGTTGATGCACTTGTTCATGGTATAGGTTGGTGCATGGTTGATGCACTTGTTTACGGTACAGGTTGATTACAGGTTGTTTGGTACAGGTTGGTCCATGGTTGATGCACTTGTTTATGGTACAGGGTGATTACAGGTTGAGGTATAGGTTGATGCATGGTTGGTGCATGGTTCATGTTATTGGTATAGGTTGTTTGGTGCAGGTTGATTGGTACAGGTTTATAGCAGTATATCGCACAGTGATAGTGTGACAATGGTTCCATCATTCTACTTCTACGTCAGGGTGGTTGGACGGGGCAAGGATAGGTGGTTGTAGCCACCTTCTGATTGTAAATAGAGAACATAGGGGATCATAGCATCCTTCTGGTTGTATACAAAGAATTGGGGAGTTGGAAATTCCCTTAGGTTGTAGCCTGAGAAATTAGGGGGTTGGAGCCTCCTTCCAGTTGCAGCTGAAAAACAAAGGAAGTTGATTCTTCCAATGATTGTAATTCTTACAGACATATAACAAAAAGCATTATGTGGTTTTCTCCCTCTTTAGGTTTCCATGTAAAAAACTGGTGTATTGTGTATGTGTGTGATTTCTCATTTGTTCATTGTTTATTTACTCTGCAACTATTGGATGATAATGATGCATTGATATAACTCTTTCATTTTATGGTGAAAAAGGATTAAATTGATCTATTAATGATTCACCCCCCCTCTCAGTAATCCAACAATTGGAATGAGAAACGGTTCCTTCAGGAAACAATTTAACCACTGGAAGGAGATCATGAATTATTCTGAGAATGGAGTACCAATGTTTAATGGTCATAATGGTTTGAAGTATGAGATGTGGAGAATAAGGACGAAAGTATTTTTATAGACACAAGGACATTGTATTTGGCTATTAGTTGTTATAGAATATGATAGTTCAAAAAGGGAAAATACTACAGCCAGGAAGAAATTGAACAAGAATAACAAAATAGCAATGGATTTCATCTGGGAAGGATTAACTAATCTGATAAGAGAAAAGGTTGGTAAATGTTCATCAGCAAAATAACTTTGGGATAAGTTAGATGACATATATTCTTCACCCATCGTAGATTCAGAAAATGCCAAAGAAGATGCAGATACAAATCAAGAAGAATTATGTTCACCATTTCAAAGAGATTCAGAAGATGAAAAGTACATAATCACCAGAGGTATGTTGTTTTTCTTTAATTGTGAAAAATGTGGACATCTTGAAATAGAATGCCATGAAGGAAATGAGACAGAAAAAATAATTGAAAAGGAAGACAATTATGAAGTAGAATTGATTAGTGCTTTAGATGAACTAAGAGAAGAAAACAAGTCACTCAAGAAAGAATTGATGAAACCAAAGGAAGTGTTCACATTTTTGAAGAATCCCAATAGGTCATCGAGAACTTAAGAAATCAACTAGAAGAAGCAAGAAAGATTGAAGAAAATCTTGAATATCAAAAGCAGTGTTTGGAAACCAACATAGCAGCACAGAAGGAAGAAGCGGAAATGAGAGAGAAGATATCGACAAATCATCTTAAGGAAAGAAATAACAATTTAAAGTAGCTTGAGTCAGAGTTTGGTCAAGAAGAGAAAGTAATTGAAGAATAAATAATCACATTAAAAATTCAACAACAAAAGAAGTCATGAAGTCTTAGATATTAAATAAAGAAGAAGCGATTGAGAAGCTTGAAGAAAAATGTGTCACATTGAGAAGTAAAATCGTCCAGCTCAAAAAGAATGTTTAAGAGACAAAAACATCCACATCAGTTACAAAGAATGAAGAGAAACACTCTAGGTTGCTAGAAAAGAAGAATGAAGAAAATAGAAAGAGTTATGCAAAAGTACTCAAAGGAAGGAATCATGGTCAACTAGAATCTAAGAAAACTATTGAAGATACATCTTCAAGAAGACCATCTTTGTTCAAGCCACAAAGAAGCTTCAATCATGATCATGATCAGTCAAGGCATAAATTCAGAAGGACTACACCACAAAGAAGATCATTCACTCCCAGGTATGAAAATTTATTTTATGGTCATTGTTTTTATTGTACTAATTTTGGACATAAGGTTGCAGATTGCAGGGATTATAAATGAAATGTTCAAGCAAGAAGTACCTGTGTGGCCACACGTAACATTGAGTGTTACAAATATCATAACTATGGGCACATAGCGAGTTATTGTAGAAGCATGATCGATACTTCCATGAAAGAGAACATTGATATTAGATATAAGAAAGTATGGATAAGAAAACATGAAGAACGGGTGAACAAAGACCAGGTACCAGAGATTGCAAGATTGGAAATAAAACGAGATGAAGAAAATTCTATAGAGAAAACGAAATATGTCAGATATATAAATGTTTGGAAAATAAATAAAATAAGGGAAGGAAATGTAAATAAGGAACAAGTTTAAGATATTGTACTTTCAGGCATTGTAGTGAAAGATGAATCCACAGAAAGAAAGAAAGAAGTCAGAGCTCAGAGAGATAATGAATCTACCATTGAAGATGATGATGAATCTACCAATGAAGATGATGATGAATACACATCAGAGCAGAAATTGTTTTGATCCATCCGGCTTAGAGACTCCCAGGTAATATGAATATTAGATAGGGGGATTCTATGCGATAGTTGTGACAGACCAAAGAACCATCCTTCGAGCAACTTGCAGATTTTGAGAAGACAGATTGAGAGTAGTCAATTAGTAGAAGTACATTTTGATAGATTAATCCAGACTTCATGATAATATAGTGATAAATGGGTCAACATTATGGACATTTGCGCAAGTAGAGTGTTGGAAAGTATGGACAGAGAAGGATTCTTAAGAACACTTAGTAGGTTTGGAAAGATATATGGTGGTGGAAAAAAGCATGGATTCATATATAGTTTCAGAGAGTGGTTCAGAGACAAAAGAACATTATCATAATGGATGATAATCACACAGGAAATGGCTCAAACAATGCTAATGGATTCCAAATTGACAGATATTTTTTGGACACATGCAGTGCATACATCAATTCACATTCAAAATAGAGTAATGCTCAGAAACAACAATGAAAAAACTCCCTACGAACTATGGAAATGAAGTGCAAACAACAACCTCTACATCAAGGTAACTCAAGGTAGTATTTTATTAATTTAAATTTATGTTGATGATATTGTTTTGGAAGTACTAATGACAGGTTAAGCCAGAAATTTGCAAAGGATATGCAGAATGAATTTGAAATGTCATTACTTGAAGAACTATCCTTCTTTTTGGGTCTTCATATATGTCAAAGCAACCAAAGAATTTTTATTTCTCAAACTAAGTGTATCATAGAAATGTTAAAGAGGTTTGGAATGGAATATTTCAAACTAGTTACCAATCCTATGCAAACAAGTTGCAAGTTGAGAAAATATGATGATTCAAAGTCTACAGACCAGAGGAAATACAGGTCAATGATTAGTATCTTACTATATGTGACAACATCCAGACCAAATGTAATGCAGGTAGTTGGCCAGGTGGCACGATTTCAAGAAGCACCAAAGGAATCACATGTATTAGGAGTGAAGAGGATTTTCATATATCTCAAAGAAACATATGAGTTTGGATTATGGTATCCAAAAGGAAAGGATATATCACTTATTTCCTACACAGATGAAGATTGAGAAGGTTGCATTGATTACTGACGAAGCACCAGTGGAGTAGTGTTCTACTTAGGTGAGTGTTTAATATCTTGTTTGAGCAAGAAACAATCATCAATATCCTTATCTACAACCGAGGCAGAGTATATTGCAGCAACAACATGTTGTACACAGGTTCTATGGATGAAACAAACTTTGACAGATATACAGGTTGAGTATGATGATCCCATTCCAATCTATTGTGATAATACAAGCGTCATCAGTATCTCAAATAAACCGATGATGCACTCCAAGATGAAGCACATTCTAATAAAGTATCACTTTCTACAGGAACAGGTTGCAAAGAAGAACATCAGAGTTGAATATGTGGTCACAAAAGAACAAGTGGCAGACATCCTTACAAAACTGCTTCCACATGAATCCCTTGAGTATCTTCACCAGAGACTAGGAGTAATTTCTACTCCAAAATGAATGTTTTTGAATGCTTATCTTATATTTCTTAGA
Source organism: Picea mariana (assembly GCA_032191745.1). NCBI lineage: Eukaryota > Viridiplantae > Streptophyta > Pinopsida > Pinales > Pinaceae > Picea > Picea mariana. The sequence continues at coordinate 91,379 of JASDQU010683803.1, read as the reverse complement.
TGTACATGAGAAATCACCATAAATAGGACAAAGGGGGGCATATTTATCATATGCAAAGATAAATTCTTGGAGAGAGAGCATAGATGCATGTTTCCAAGGGGAGCGATTTTCACAAGGGAAGAATGAGCGATATGACTTCAGAGTGATACCCTTTGTCAAAGGGAGATATATTATTCACATGAAGGGAGAGAGAGTGATCTGAAAATAGGGGGTTGACTTGTTTTTCTATGCAAGCACCCTTTACTCCATTAAAATATAAACTTCAGGACCTTGCTCAATGTCTTAGTTGTGCAAGAGAAGTTATGTGTCAAGTTTATGCCTCTTTTATGTGCTTATGTGTGAGTTTCTTTAAAAGGTTAAATGTTGTTTAAATAAATACAATAGCAACATAACATGCAGAAAAATATAACCAACAACTCACAACAATAAGAACATGATAAAGGAGTTCACCCCCAACTGGGCTACATCTCCTTGAGCCTCCATCAATGGACTAGGCTCTCTGGGATTAGTTTGTAAAATATTATTTTACAATATTTTGCTCAAATAAAATGGATTTACTGACTATACCATTGGGTTCAAAATACATAAAAACCCCGAAAATGACTAATAGAACTCTGAAAACGGACCTTGGCTCATCCGGGCATGACCTCTTCTACATGTGGCCTTGAGCTTCCCTGAGCTTACTTGTGAAAACAACACCAGTAAAAGTCCTCAAATGCCTCTAAAATCTATCCCAATGTGTTTAGAGCATAAAAATTAGTCAAAAATGACTATTCAGTCACAGAAAATAGACTTGGGCTCATCTGAGCATGGCCTCCTTCAATGGTGGCCCTAAGCTCCCTAGAGCTCCCTGAAATTTCAATGGTGTAAAAATTGCAATAGAAGTCTCCAAATTCCTTTGAAAATAGTTCCAATGGATTCAGAACATCCAAAAAACCCTAGCTGGGCCTTTTCGACACCTCATTTGGCCAAAAAATGAAGAAGTTAGGCCTCCTGCCATTTTCCTCCTTCAAGCTTGTTGTCTCTTGTTCGCCAATTCACACCTCCTGTGTGAGTAACCTGGCTTCTGGGTGTTTTACCATGCCTAAACCTATCACATGTGCACATCTCCACAAAACACACAAAAATGTAGAACGGTTAGGGAACCTATCCCCCAAACCACGGAGGTGTTGGATGCGTGGATTCCAATGTGACCACGTCCCGTGCATTTATTGGCACCCGTTTGCATGTTGGTTGTGTTTGTGACATGTGGTGGGCACTAATGGTAGAAAACTGTGTGCAATCTTAAATCCCTGTGCATACTTCATGTGCTAAGGGTCATATGGGAAGTATACAACCGGGGGATGGGGCTAAGCCCTAGCCCGGACCCCGCCGAAATTAGACCATAGCAATTTTAAATACATATCAAATCATATATTTATTAAGAACTAAAGCATGGCATGTTGGAAAGGTGGCCTTTTCTAAGAATTTGCATATGGTGGGAGGTCTAGGGTTCGACCCCCATGGACTCCACAAACATTTTATCAAATCAACCATTACATGGTGCCACGTGGCAACCCATGCCTGGGCCATGTGGCACCACCCCATTGGCCAATAAAATGCCACGTGTTGCAAAATGATTCACCCACATGTCTTATCAATTGAATGCCAACTCAGCTCCTGCCACATCAACATCATGCCATGTCATCTTTCCACGTGTGAGGTATGGCCCTGCCACATCATCACCTGTATGGACTGTACAGTCGGCATTTTTTTTGTTTGTTTGGCAAATCAAACAGAATGTGATATCTCACTCATATGATGTCTGTTTGAACCCGTTCAAATTTCATTGGGTTCGTGATGATGAGGCCTACGCTCCTATTAGTTTTGAAGTGATTTCGAACACTTTAATTTTGGGCTAAATTTTGACCCCTAGTCCATACTCTGATCAGAGAGTAATTAGAGGCTTATAAACATAAAGAAAACTAAAAGTCATGTATACAAGGGGAGAAGCCCCAAATGGAGATACCCTTTTCCATTGATGTCAAACGGGGAGAGATAGAAACATTTATGAGGAGTATAAGCATGAATGTTATCATGACTAAGTGTTGCCATCAATGTTGGTGTTTCCATCAATGCCAAAGGGGGAGATTGTCAAACAGTTGTCTTAGGTTGATGGATAATTGGTATGGATTGTTGGTTTTCATTGATTTCAAACATTGGACAGTGATATTCTATATTGATTTCAACCCTTAGTGATTGATGTCAATTCTCGAAGAAAGTCCGGTAGTGAATTCTGGTAGCACAAAGGTTTGGGTAATGGACCCAAGTTTCTTTGATGTATTATGGTATGATTTTTGATATATTTATAGGTAATACTATTCTAGATGAATAGTACATGTCATGTCATTTCTGGTGGTATGTGGAACGTCACATAACTCCTCACGGTTAGAGAGTTATGGCCACGTGAAGTTGGAGAACCCTCATGAGTCATCTGGAAGCCCCAAAAGGTCAAAGTAGTCAAAGTGGTTGCAAAGAAGAAATTATTTAAATAATAAAGTGAAGTGATGAGTGTAATATAATTCAAAGTGGATAAAAAAGAAATTATTTAAATAATAAAGTTAATGGAGAAATTACGAAGTGGACAAGTGGTTAGAAGTGGGTTAGCCCTAAAATAAGGAAAGTGGGTTAAGATGGTTAGAAGGTAATTTAAATAATAAAGTGAAGTGATGCATGTACTATAAGTCAAAGTGGATATAAAATAAATTATTTAAATAATAAATTTAATGGAGAAATTACTAAGTTGACAAGTGCTTAGAAGTGGGTTAGCCCTAAAATAAGGAAATTGGGTTAAGATGGTTAAAAGGTAACCCCTTGAGGAAGCTACATGAAAGTATAGACAAGAGGAAAGGCTCTCTCATTTTAATCACACTTGATCATATTGAATATATACATGTGACTGAGGTAACCAAAGGATATCTAAGCCAAATTTCATAGGGAAGGTGAAGTAAAGAAGGCCGAAATTCGAGGGAGGATAAATTATTTTGATGATGCTTTCTAAGGTATGTTATTTACAGGTCATATCAGCATTTTCACAATAATGTTTTTTTCTAGATTGATTCAGACCGTGAAATTGGGAGGCCACTAAGGAAATATATCCAACTAGTTGTGATAAAAAATTTAGCTTGTGGTTCATTTTATTTTTGGCGTTACACGTCGTGGAAAATAGGGTTTGTGGCTGGTCCTGAAACTAGTCTAAAACAAGTGTTTCGGGTAAAAACGTCATAACTTATTCATCACATATCCAAATTAAGTAAGACCAAATGTATTGGTTAGAGTACATTCTTTAGTATTCGGTGTACAATTTTCATATCCATACAACAAATATTCTATGTGGGGCATGCTCTACAATTTCACTCTCTGGAATAAGCCAGAATTCAACAAGGTATGTCATTTTTTCTATAACTCATTTTTTGAGAGGTTCCAAGTAGTGAAGTTTGGAGGAATTGCATAAACTACACTAAAGAACATTATGTACAATTTTCAGATCTTTATTCATTACAGGTACATAGTTATGATTACCAGGTCTATTACAAAGTTACAAGTCATATTTGGATGATGAAATTGATGAGGGCTTTTGGTTTAGGTACATGGTTACATGATTGAGACATGTAGTTGATGAGTTGGCACATACATGAGGTGTATAGTTGATGATGTTGGTACATATTGATGAGTCATAGTTGATGAGTAGTTGATACATGATTGGTACATACTTGGCACATGGTTGGAGTCACTTGTTAGTAGTATTGTTGACACATGCTTTATGGATGATGTAGCATACTTGTACTGGTATATTATTAGAAGAACATATTGATCTTGGTGATGATTATGAGTTGTTGTGTTATGCTTGGTTGA
>JASDQU010683802.1:35398-55799 GCA_032191745.1 Picea mariana | reverse complement strand
AAGGAGCAAACCTTAGCATGCTTTGTCCTCTATCCTCCTTCTTGTTCCTCCCTTTCATCTTGCCTTTAACAAGTTATAATTTGTTGAAGTAGTTAAACCAACTCATTAGTTAAGTTAATTAAAAGACTCAACTAACTTTAGTTAGAGGGGGGCTGGTAATAATTATAATAAGGGTCATCAATAAATAATAACTAGTAGGTGGGACCCCTTGTGACTCCCTTTAGTTCATAACAACCATAAATATCATAACATAATCCATTATTTAAGCAAACACACCTCCTTGTGCCTCCCATCAACATATTTACTTTTGGCAATTTTAGCTCATGAAAATCGAAATTATTTCAAAAATAATACTCATATATCCAAAATAAAACATGTTTTCCAAAATCCCTGAAGTCAATCTGTCATTGCAAGGCTTGGAAAGGAGGCCTTTCAGGCCTAGGTACGACTAATTCCTACCCAATCCAATCAAATAATCTTGCATGAAACGTTTGGCCAAGCTCTTATGAAACAACGTCAAAATGCATAGAGAACATAGGCCTTATGGGGACTTGGTTTCAGTTACCTCTACCTCTGTTTCCATGGCTAGGGCTCCCTTGACTGAAAAACACTCATCCTGCATGTGTAATCGATTAGCAAATAATCTTTTAAATAACCATGCATGATGACTCTTTTAAAAATATGAAATAGATTTGGCTCATAATTTATCAGGCTCATGCAAACCAATCCATATAAATTGTTCTAATATTAATCAATGAGTAAGGGGGGTGAAACAGTGTCCTGGGATACATGAGGGGTTTGTATTGAGCGGAAAGATGATATAATGAAAGGGGAGAAAAAAATGGTCACTGCTCAATGATAAAAACAGTCAACTGTAAATCAACTCAATATCCTTACTGCAATCCACTGAAAACACTTCCACTTCATCCATCTAACACATACATTCTCTTGGTTGTAATCAATATCAGAACAGGGAGTGACCAAAATGAATATGTAATATGTGAGGGGTTTGTAATTAGTGGAAAATGAGATAATGAGGGGGAAAATCATTTATTGTTCATGAGATTAATCAAGAAACCCATGACATATTTTGCCGTAAGAAAAATATGCATCAACCAACAATCAGATGACTGAGTAAAATTCCTGTGTATTTGCCTAATTTCATTGTCCATTAATATCCCACAACCATTACAAAATAGAAGTAATTCTCACAATCTATAAGAAGTTATGTTTCCTTTATTCAAACGTTCTACACTCTATAACAATAAACAAGCAACACTCATTCCCAATATGTAATTATTAACATCCATCACTGCCATACATTTCCCAAATCCACATCTATATTTCAAAGTAGTGTTTCCAAAAATAACAATGAAGTCACTATTTTTGTAATAGAGCCAATCAATATCTGTAATGATATTCATTCCCATACATATATGCAGTAAAATAATCAAGACCAAAATAACCAAAACCTCGCATGCCATGTCTGAAATGACAATTTACTATACAACCAATAGACAACACTTTGACAAAGCTATGTAGAGGAAAATGTCCAAGGAAATGTAACCATGCCACTGTAAAACAAAGCATCTCAATGTGACTTAAAAGCCGATCCAAATATACAATACAACTGTCATCAACAATGATCAATTGGAATAAATAACGCACTTAGAATTCAGTGATTATTAGAGAGCATAAAACAAATCATCCATATTACACACGGTGCACAACTGAGACGATCCCACAGTGTAATATTTTTAGTAATCACACAGCAACATATGATCATGACATAACTCAAAACCTCATTCTGGATTATTTATTAAGTCGCCTGTGAGTGAACAAACCACACATACTCAAGCTTATTCTAGCCACAACAAAAAATGCAATAGTTATATCCAACTCTGTAATTTACTTTGCAAAACATAATAAGAAAAAATACCAATGATTGTACATTAACCAACAATTCTCCACTGTGGTAAGAAAAGTACCAACCAACCAAATAGTCATGGTAACTGTGTATACCCATGCACCCAATCAAAATGGGCAGAGGCCCTTCCATTAAAACAACTGAGCTCTTTTACACCAAGATGGTAATTGCCGATTTTCAGGAGTGCAAATGCAATGAAAGGCTCATGATATTATCACAGAGGTAGTGAAGAAAGCTATACCAACATGACCGCTATATGACCAACAGGTGGGCCTGTATTCGAAGTAATAGACCACAAAAATCGGGAACAATTTAACAGGATCGACAAACTCCTTATGTGGTTCTAGTCTGGAGAGTTAAGGGTTTTCACACTGTCCATCATAGGAGGGAAGGCACCACCCATAGAGAAAGTTCAAGGTTTAAAGGCATATGCCCAAAGAGGACTATGACGCTTGCGAACGGGAGACATTTCTTGATAGGGCCAAGCAAGAAAACATAGCTCTAATTAAACTCAATAATCGTGAAGACAACCATCTATCCACGATCTATAAAAGAAAAACCCTTTTAAAAAACACAGTGGTAACCAAGCTATCACCTAGGAAGACCACCAACTCCTATGAATTCAAACAATTGTAAACAGAGCCATGCATTTTCCATTCTAAACCAAAATTCCACATAGTTGCAGTACTCAGGAAAAACACAAACCCAGACAACTAAGCCAAAAAATATTTTGTAACCAGAGTGAAGTCAAGAATGGACAAAAGATACATACCTATTAATCGAAACCTTAAGACAATAGGTGGTCGAGTGGTTTCACCGTGCAAAACATCCAGAGCACAATCACAACAACGAGATCAAACAATAGTCTAACTAGGGTGGTGGCCAACTAGAAGGGTAAAGGTGACGTGCAGTAAATGCGTGTCGCCTCCACCCATATCATATTTACTCCATAGTACCTGCCAATGAGCCCCTATTTACACCATTAATCAACCAATGCATTGAGAATATCAACACATTTAAACCATAGCATGATCCAAGTTCCACAATTCAACCATTTGCATTGTTACCTTGCCAAATGTGCCACCCATGTTATAAATCAAATAAATTGCTTGACCACTATACAACAAAATCATCACCAATATCATAATCACCATAAAAATTGCAAAGCCATCACTTCCATGAGCCACCAAGGTTTATAACATATGCATATCAGCTACCGAGTGCATCAACCAATGCATTATCTCCTTGTCAAAATGCGCCAGTAAAATTTCCACCATATGCATATATAAAAAATGTAATTTAACAATTTCTTTTATATCCATTTCCTTGTTGGCTAAGGCTTAACAAATATTTTGTGCATGTAGTATTTCAAACTAGGTTCCTTTGTACTCGTTGTAATACTTTGCCTTCTTAAAACTACCCTTCATGTGAATTTACTAATCAGGTTTGTTGTGCAGGTGTGAGAGAACAAATACCATATATGAATAGCAGGTTGTAGTATCATGAAGGGGAAACATCTCACAAATTAACTCGTATCAATGAAAACCATATTAACATCAACTATGTAAAATTTTGTAGCATATCATCATAACATCAAAATGAACAGACCTGCTCTTAAATAATTCAAGGGGTCCCCACCTACTAGTATTATTTTGTTTTATAATAATAGATTTAGAAACACTTTGTGGGCGGAACTACATTGACATTTTCAATCGTCAATAGTCCCCTCATCAATAAACAACATCTCAGGTGTTATGATGAAATTTACACACCCATGCATCGTGAGATGGATTGTTTCTCCCATTGGCACACATTCCATTGTCTTTGCTGGTGTGACTTTCTGTTGCTTCTTTGTCCCGATCTTCAACTACTCCAGCACAATTTTCACTTCCTATGTTTTCTCCAGAATTGACACCTTGTGATTCTCAACATTCTCCCATACTTCTGGCATATGATCTTCAACTATGGTGTCTATCAGCTACAAATCATCTGCTATTAGTGATGTTTACATTGGAGTTTTGTAGTCCTTCACCTTCTTTCTGGAGCCACTTGCTTGCTCCCCTGTTCTCTTTCTTTGGGCATTTTATGGTTTAGGTGCCCCTGGAATCTATGTATACATGTCTATATCATGCCCAATGTCTTCCTCCACAGGTATATCATGTGTCTATGTCTATATTTTTTCTATGCACACCCGTTTTGTTGATGATATAGGTATATAATGTATGATATCAACTAAAGTCACACTAAATTGAATTTATTCCAATGTGTACTTTCTAATTTAAGTACTTGAAGTAATAATACGAAAATTAAATGTATACTTTACCACTGAAATTGTAAATATGAACATGGTAGGTTTTTATTCCATTATTGAAGCATACCATGCAATGATGTTGGAAAAAGGTTTAAAATATGAATTCCCGATGACTAAGAAGACTTTTTAACCTCTAGTCTGATGTGAGGAGAAAAAACAAAGTTGGCATAATACAATACCTCATAAAACTACATATGGAATGAAAATAGAATGAAAAAGGTGTATAAAGATGAATAAATATATTTACAGAGAGAATAGTCTCTTTCTGTATTCTTCAGCTGTGTACTAAATGACTAAGTTCTCAACTATAAAATGTCTAGTTCACACCAATCATGGAGTAGAAAATAGGTTTATAGACATGAAACCCTACTTTATATTAGGTTTGAATTCATGGTATTTGTTTCCATGGAATATTATGATAGGAAGTGGTGATTTCATTCTAATACCATACATAACGTCTATTTTTATTTCCTCAAGGTTGCTTAGTGCTTGCAAGTTATCTTTTTGTAAATAATATACAATATTTCTACATTCCCTTGTTGAGAACTCACTTATATTGAGAGGAGGGGAGGGTGAATCGATATAAGATATTTTTTTAGTTTTTCAAAGATTCATCAACCATAAGAAAACAATCACATTTTAACTATAGAACATGGAACAAAAGATTTACATGCAAACCCTTTCAGGAGAAAACCATGAAATTGTTCTTTAAAATTATTTGTAGGAACCAACCTACTATAGACACCAATCTCCACTAATATAAATCCTGGTAGGCACCAACCTATTCTTACAGATATTTATAGACACCAATCCCCACCACTAAGCACCAACTTATCAAGAGACACCAATCTCTATCATATATTAGTAGACACAATTCTAAGCACCAACTTATAAATTTATACCAATATCTTATAGATCTTCATAGGCACCAATCTGTTAGAGACACCAATGCCTACTGTTGAGCACCAAATTATCAAGAGACACCAATATTTTACAAATATTTGTAGACACCAATCGAGTGGAGACACAAATTCCCACCATGAAGCACCAACCTAGAAAGAGACACCATGCTCTTACAGATATTCATATACACCAATCTACTAGAGACACCAATCCACACCACTAAGCACCAACTTTGCAGGAGACACCAATATTTGAGTTGCACCAACCTTCATTGAGTTTTCTTGTTATTTTTTCCTTCACCATTTATGCTCGACGCCTCTACCTTTACCAGGAATACTCATTTCTTTGTCCTTCACCAAGTCTTCTCACTACTTCTACCTTTACCAGGTCTAATTAAAATTTTAATTTTCAAATGGAAACTTTCCCAAATATTGTTGTTTTGGGCCTCTTCCCAACAACGAACATGTACAACATTCAATGTATCCAATTTTGAAAATCAGATTCTAATAATTTTAAGGTACTTTCGTATGTCTCCTCAGTCTCTGTAAAATCTAAAGGTCTGAAACATCCCAGAAATTAAGTTATAGTAAAAGTGCCAAGATGGCATGTTTGAACCTTATTTTTCGAAGCATTCACAAACCCTAACTTCCATAGATAATATATACAAAAGTTTAGTAAACAAAAACTATGATATTTTTATTACATGTACACCAATATCTCTCCTTTGTTGTTGTAAAATATCAGTGTCTGAAACATCCTAGAAAATATTTTATAACAAAAGTGTCAAGCTTACTTGTTTGAAATTGATTTTAGGAGCATTTAGGAACCCTAACTTCCATAAAGCATATCTCTGGAATTATATAAAACCCTCATATGATATTCTTACCATGTGTACACATGGGTTTTTCCTATATGTCTACAAAATATCAAATTCTAAAATATCCTAGAAGATAAGTTTGTAGCAAAAGTGCCAAGCTAACCTATTTGAAAATGATTTCATAGGCATTCGAGAACCCTAGATTCCATAGAGAATATCTCTGAAATTTTAGTGAACCAACATATTAAACTTTTACCGTAGGTACACCAACATATCTAGTCCATCTCTTCAAAATTGTAGGGTCTAAAATATCCTAGAAAAAGAGTTATCTTGAAAATTCCAAGATGACTTGAAACTAATTTTGCAATTCAATCCTTGCTAATCAATTTTTTACACACACAATTTATCCCAATGATTTCTCTCTTTTTTTACCTTTTTCATAAAATTTCATGAAGAGAAATGTCCATTCATTAAATAACTAATTCCCAATAACATGGAAAAATACCCCAACCTTGGAAAAATACCCAAAACACCATGGAAAATACCCCAAACCCATGGGTTTGAAACCGCCATTTCACTTTTTACTTTTTCACATTCACTCCTTTTTTTAATATACTTGTAGACCTATATATATAAATAAGTATTGGAAATTATGTGTGTATTTTAATTTCATAACATGACATTAATGAGATCATCAATTGTTTGACATCAATGAAAATAATTCCAACAATCTCCCCCTTTGTCATTGATTGCAATCATGCAATGAAACACATAGTCCACCAAGCATAGAAATAATTCTCCCCCTGCCTAAAAATATTCCTCTATCTATAATTCTCCCATGAAGAGAGATAATTCTCCCCCTATATGTAACTCTCCCCATTTTACATCTATTTAAAATGCATCCTCCCCCTAAACTTGTGCTTCTCCTTAAGCACTCAGTCGAAACTCTTGTTAGTTGTGATGTTAGGTTGATCTGCGATCGACCACTTTTAAAGAAATTGTTACTAAGAAAGAGAAATGTTGCAAGCTTTTTCAAATGATGGTACAAAATGATGTGATGTTCTCAACCATCTATTCAAATGATTCCATAACCATCCATCAATATATCCATAATCTATCCTGGTAGTCGACACTGGTCCACAATTTTTTCTTTAACATCTCTTCTACAAAGATATGAAAACATGATTGTATTTCATATGATTTTTATAGTGAGGATGATGATAGGGCACATATGGTTGGAATGTATGATCAAAGGAAGTAGGCTTAGGGTTAGCTTCACTTAGAGGAGTAGAACTACCCAACATATTAGAGACGATGTCATCTATATGCTCAAATTCTTCCATGTGAGAGACAAGAAACTCATAAATCTATTCAACAAAATCAATAGTAGGCCACTCTTCTAGAAAACCAGTTTGAACTACACCTGCAAAAAATAAAACTTCCCTGGTTGTAGCAAGACCAAGAGTAGGTAGGGAGGAAAAAATTTCATCATATACAAGACTAGTCTTAATGAATGGATACCTTTGAAAATTGATGAAATAATCTAATATTTCAGTACGTTTTTCAAACTTCAAGATTCTATTAAACTTGATAGTTGTTTTATCGAGTTCCTTTCTTAAGGAAACAATTTCATATTCTATATATTCACAATTTTATTCCTTTTTCTTTAGCTAGATTCTCACCACTTCTTCCATCCTTATTTCTTCTTCTAATTGAACCTTTAGGTTCATGATAGTATTTTATGTTTCTTCAAGGATTTGTAACATTTTGGATTTTGAATTACAATCCTCTTCTTCATTTTTTTCATCTTCTCATTTTGTTTCAAATTATTTTTCCTAAGCTTCTTTATTTTCCTTAAGGCACACATGAGTTCATCTTCAAGATCCACTTGCCCATATGTTTCGATGCTTTCCTCTTCTTTTGAATCAATTGTTTCTATCTCTTTGTCTTCATCGATTTTTGTTTTTATTATCATAAAGAGAGTTTATTCTCTATCACTATAGAATTTTTTTTCATTTCTTTCTTTAGACTAGTCACTAACCCCCTTTGAGTAGAGATTATTATTCTGCTTATATGATCTCTAATGGTGTTGACAATTTCATCTGCATGGAGAAGATAGGATGCAACATTTTATTCGTTTTTCATTTTCAGGCTCTCAAACTGTCTTCTGTGAGTTTGGAGCTTTTCCTTCTTAAACTTTTCACCACCTTCATAGACATTTTGAAGTTTGTCCCAAATTTATTTTTCTGATTTACAATGCATCACCTTAAAAACCATAGATTATAATAGACCAAAAAATATGACACTCATAGCTTTTTAATTATGTTCACTAGGCTTCTTCTCGGCCACATCTATTGGTGGAGTTTTTGGGGTTTGTAACGTACCGATCCTCTAGTCGAGATTCCTTTCATGTGGAATACACATTAAATCTGGAGATTTTCTACTTGATTAAATTCACTTACCAGTTGTAGATCACACACATATTTGACCATTGAATTTATACTACATTTCTAAATGAATCTAATAACATATATTAAACATGAATAAATTTTTTCAAAAAAACAAAAAAAACACAACATTCATATAAGCCATTTACACAATGGAATTAACATAAGAACATAACAAAAACACTTATGTGTTAATGATTAACCAATTGGCTGCAAACAAAGGATCAACCTCCCATCCATAGGAACTGTTGTTCATTTTCTCTCAAGAGAAGACCACCCCCAAGATGAGGCTATGAGTCCACAAGGATATTTGGCCCACTTCTTGTCCACTATCCACACATCTCAGCCCTAAAACTCAATTTATACTCCCACATCAGTTCCAATCCTCTAGCTCTCTCTCTTCCCCACAACCTGCAGTACACAAGAAATGTACCCCCTTCACTTCTCATAGTCACTTAGGTTGTATCATTCATTTATCAGGGTCCCTAGTGCACTTGGTTAGCCTTAAATTCCTCAACTAGGATCCAAGAAATTTCATCTTCTTTAAGAGTTCTCATAGTAACCTTCAGAAGGCTCTTAAGATATTTCCTCAACAAGAATTCACACCACAGGCTTACCACCCAATTTACAGGAACACATGCCTCTTTATTCACACCCAAAACATATCCAAACAATGGCTTCATTCAATTATACTATGGATGGTATTATTCCCAATCCTTTTCTCTCCCTTTTATACCCAAAATCTACATGTAAAAATTGTTCTTCCTGCAAAAACGTGACATCCCAAAATTGTCCCCTTGGTCATACAAATTTCCTCCCTTTGCTTGCTTGTTTGAATTATACTCTTCTCAATTATGATTTCAATTCATTCCATGCTCCCCAATACTATGGGATGTGACCACTCACACCCACCCTCTTACATGATTTTAAATGATTAGCTTCTCATACACTCAATCAATAAATAGAAGGTTATACACAAAGATAACAATTTAAGGAATGTGGGTTGGATTAATACCCATGAATAACCCCCCCTTGGACCCCTCCCTCTTGTGGAATCATATCCCCACATCGTTCTTCATCTCTTTTTTCTCATAGCCTGTGATTAATACTTTTAATAATTATCTCAATGTTCATAATATACAATTCGGCCCCTGAACACATTAAATCCATACAGGCTCTTCTCCCAAACACATCAACTCACTAGAATAATTCACATTTATAAAATTAAATTATAATTCATGGGGATTATAAATGGGGGTTTTACATCACATCCCCTTTATTTTTTCACTTTCCTCGGTGCACAACACATATAGGTGTAATTTCATTTTACAATTCTGGCTCCCCGACCAATAATCAACATATAGGGTCTCTGTCCTGAAATCACAGAAGGATTCCAACATAAATAAATTACATGGGAACTCTAGACCCAATACCATAGATACATAGGCACTTCATCCCCCAAAATCATAAATACATAGGCGCTCTAGCCCCAAAATATATATACAAAGGCACCCTGGCCCAAACCATATACATAAGCCATTGGGTGATCCGAATTATTTTCAGCACAAAATGAGAGAGGAGATATAATAAATAAATGTACATAGATATATCGTATATCCAATAATATAACAGAGATATATCAGAGATATAACCATTAACAAATAGATGCAGTAATACACAATTTCTATTAATGAGTGAAATGTACAAAATTGTAGAAATACAGAGTGATCAAAGACTCACTAGAATGGTAACATCTTATCTATGAGAAGATATGTGATGGATACTCTCATTTACAAGAAGATGATTTTTACAATGAGGCTCCAAAGGCCTTTTTAACATAAGGGAAATCCAAACCCTAACCCCGGAAGATAAAAATCCAAAAGGTTTGCGAGCCCCAAAGGGGGTAGTTGATACATCGAATTCCCCGGGGCATACATTCTGCATACGATATCTATTTGGGGCACCTGATACACCGTTGGAAAATTTTAACCAAGAAGAACAATTTTCAACTGTCCTAGGTCAAATCATTCAATAGACGCCTGGGCCCTGTTAGCACCACCATTTTTCTTTTAATTAGAGTCGGTTTTCAGTCAAGTTATGGCCCATGTGTAAAAACATGTGAAGTCAGGGATGTAGAATTGAAGGGCTCAAAGTCCGCAAGTGATCGACTGGCCCTTGGAAATGGGAAGGGATGTCAGAGTTGAAACATGCATAAATGGTACGGGTATGTTGTTCCCAGAAAGTCTGGTCCTGTCAAACATTAGTCTCTATGTACCCTACATCAAGTCAAGTAGTTAATGGAAGTCACATCGGCAAGTGTTGTAACTATTATCAGTTCACCATGAAGGTCGAAGAAATGAAAAATCACGACATTTGTATCACGTATGCCCTGCATCCCTTATCTCATGTACCTTACATGCAGGGATGTGTTGTGGAAAATTTGCAGCTCGATTCGAAACATCTAGTAGCCATGAATTCAGTGTTCTTTGGAATGATTCCTCCTTTCGCCCAATATCTTATAAATACCAGAGTTTATGCACCCATTTTGTTCGGAAAATCAGATTCAAACTCAGTCTGTAAGTTTTCTCGTAGGCCCAGGTCGATCAAATTATCCATCTTGGGCATCTTCAGGATCCAATGTGTTCAAGATAAATATTGTTCGTGCCATAGCGACCTATCAAAAAATAAAGAAGGGTGTGAAAAGTTTCATAATTGCTAGACCTGATCCCCAAAGTGATTTGGATTCGTTCTCACTCACAACAGGTGCCCCTAGGGATAAAGGGGGGATTTTCCCTTTACCCGTGGGAGCAACAACATCACACCGTGTGGAACCTAGAGTGGAAAGACCTGCACAAGAAGGAAGGACAGTAGAATCCCTGTCTCCCCAAAATAAAATACCTCAGACAAGGGGTAGGCCAAGGAAGAATAGGGAAGCTGGGGAAACCCGAATCTCAAACGAGTCACATGCACGACCGTTCGCTGAAAAGTTACTTATGCACATTGTCTTCCTAGAGCCTTTGGAAGGTACAAGCCGAGAAAGTGGGAGTAGAATGAGGAGGATGGATGTCACGGTACAAATGATAAATTAGCATCTCAATAGCTGAAGAAAGCGAATCTAGCCATCGTCGAACTATACCAAGAAAACAAAGAGATGAGACAACGGCTAGCGACAAAGACCATTGAAGCGTCAACAAACAAGGTCGCGAAGGGAACGTGATGTGACTCAAAATACAAATCAGAGAGACGTAGGATACGATCGTACTGATGCATGAAAAACATCGGCTATCAGAAGAAGGGTGTGCAAAACACTCCAGAGGATGTGAAGTAGCCGAAGAGATAGCCCGTGTAGTTCTCACCAGCAAGAAGAAGAAACAAGATTAGCTAAGTCTGTTCCTGTATCTGGAAGCATAAAGAAAATCTTGACAGTTTTGAAGGAGATGTTTCCCTAAGACATTTTTCCATTTTGATAATGTCCATGACTATTTGCAGCCACTTGTCGTGCACATTTTCCCCAGCAAATGAGTGCATGACAGAAGATCAATGCCATTACAGCAGATAGTGGGACTCTGACAAACACTTGTCCATTCAGATATCTGATTGAAGGAAATAATTGACACATCACTCCCCCATAATGATACCTGATCGATAAACGAATCCTCATGGCGGATTACAAACAATCATGATGTAGCTAGATGTATTTGTTGTCTATTTTTGGAAAAGCATCATGTGAAGAGTTTTTTAACATAGAACAGTCAATTTCCTAGTTTTTTGAGATAGAAGTTAGAAGAGCAGGGTATCCCAAGTGGTTCCCTCGCTTATATGTTTGATTTTTTCGATGTAAGCTAGGTTGGTTGGCAAAATTAGTATACACAGTAAGTATTGTATGTAATTTGAGTTCGATCGAAACTTAATGCAAAAGTCCTGTAGCTTTGATGAAATGATTCTAATTGTAGAAGTTGGATGTATTGTTTTTATTTATTTGTGTACGTACTTCCTGTTTCCTTTATTCATATCCTTTTCTGTCTAAATCAGAATGAAATTGTGAACCTGTGGATTCACTGCACAATGCCCCTTCTTCGCGCCATTTAGACAAAATGTATTTCCTATAAAGTTAACTTTGAATTTATCCACAGTGGTGCTCCGAGTTACTTCCTTTATTTTCTCCTTACCACCCACAATGATTTTGCACTGAAGATTGTTTCTCTCTTAGCCTTTATCCTCTCAAGTTTAGTCACCGAGTCATTTGTTTCTGTCATTTTCATGAACCGACTACATAGCCCAAATTCTTACTCTCTTGCACTAATATAACCAAAATCCATTATTTAAAAGGCGTTAAATCTAGCCACATCTTTAAATCCATATCCCGTGCGGAGACAGAGTCTCCTGAGAGAGCCCTCTCGAATTCTGAAAGGCTAGTTTTGGGTCTCCAATTTGGTTGAAATAGTTACCTCTATCATATTTTTATCAACTGAACATATCTATAGAGTGCTAATATTATAGCACCATTGTCGAAGATGAAATTGAATAGATTTTCCCTGGGAGAATGAATAACATTGTAGTTTGACCCCTGAGGGTAACAGAGGGACAAACATCTGTACCAGCTGAAAAATTTACCCTGGCAAATCTAGTCAAAAATACCAATAGCTCCAAGTAGCATAGTTCAAGAACCCTCAGTCCAAAGAATATGTATACTAGAGAAAATCCTGACCCAAACCCTGTAGAGCCTGTGTATGACCCCAAGAAAATTATATGTAGGACTAGAGAGAAAGCATCGAACCCATTATATTACCTAGACATAAGTTTGTCCTTACCAAAAGACGATGTGCAAAGCATCGATGACCTTGAGTTTGATGCATTGTTTGAGCAAACCCCATTTAGATCTAAGTTAGAAACCATCTTGGACGAGATAGTTTTTGACCAAAAGAGATTCCAATCCCTAGTGTCTAATAATATCCCTCAAGTCCCAAACCCTCCTAGAGCCATGGCCGCTAGATTCTTCCCCCTCATTCTGCCAGCCCAACTGCATGATTTTCCCCATAATTATAGCCAGAGGATTAAGCTTTACAATGTTGAAGGGAATGTTTCAACCAAGAAGCATCTAGATTGGTTCAATGATTTTGTCGACCTGGAAGAGGTAGACTATGCAGATGCGAAAATGAGGTTGTTCATGCAAATTTTTACGGGGGAGGTGAGGAACTAGTTAAAATCCCTCCCAGATGTGAGCATTCAAGACTTCACTACGTTCGAAACGTCTTTCATCAATAGATGGGGAGACAAGAAGAACCCCTTGCAGTTGTTAACGCAGTACAATAATATGAAGAAGGCGTCGGAGGATACAGTGCAAGAATTCTCAGCCCATTTCATGAAGTTTTATAACTCAATTCCTGTAGAAGTGCAACCATCTCCTAGGGTTGTGTAGTTGTGATACGCTAACTCCTTCGACAACAATTTCTCCTTGTTGTTGAGAGAAAGAAGATCAACAAATATAGACGTGATAATGAGCAATGCGATCAAATTCGAAGTAAATATGATGGCATCAGGGAAGATCAAACATATATTTAAAATAGGTGATAATAAGCCCCAAGGAGACATGCATCCATCAACGTCGAGATCCATAGACAACAAATTTGACTTAATGATCAGAACCATGGAGAAGCTAATGGAGAAAATTTATGTGGAAAACAGACCCGATTCCTGGGAATAACATGACCCCCATCCTAGAAATCAGAACCTCAGAAGGGGTCAAGTTCCCTAGATCAGACAGAGGGAATAGAGGGAGTAGAGAGATCTAGGAGACCAGTAGAGAAGGTCTTTGTTCCAAAACAACTATGAATATGAAGACTTCGATCAGATGTTCGAAGACCAAATGCATTGTTGCGATGACAAGAACCAGTGCGTGTTTTTGACAAAGAGTGAACATGATTGGTACATGATAAAAAATGACAATTTTATGTTGGAGATGAATGATGCATGGATTGGGGAAACTGATGATGCATTGTCTTGGGAAACGAAAGGGTTCAGAAAATGTTATCAGAATGCGATCATGTAGTTTCAGAAGAAATATATCCTTAGGAGCAAAGAAGCATTTATCGATCCTCAGTAAACTAATCCCATAAGAAAACCTCCAACAGAGACCCCTTCCACAAGCTGACCAAGGCCAGACAACACGACCAAGGATACGATGGAGAAAGCAAAGTCGAAGGGGAAGGCCCTGAAGAAAACTCCAGAAACAAGACGAGAAGTGGGAGGAAAAGAGGTAGAGAAATTTTGTCCTCCCTTTAACTTTGAGCATGAAATGGATAAAATCAAAATATTTTTCGCGTTAAATGAACTTATCAAAAAGGGATATTATTGGGAGCATATTATTAAAATGTTGAAAATGGGACGGACCCCAGATACTTTGAATGTACAAGGCAATCACCCTGCTATTTTGTTTGGTCCGGGCATTGAGAATACAAGTGATATTGAGGATGTACCTTTGTTCTATGTCAGTCTGAAGGTTCATGACATGAACCTACAATGACATGCTATATTCTGGCACATCGAATAAACTCATGCCAAAGGTGATCATGGATGAATTGGGTTTGGATATCACAAGGCCCTACAAGGACCTTTTCTCTTTTGATTCGAGGAAATTCAAGTTCTTGGGTCTCATCGTGTCATTGGCCCAAATTCCCTCGAAGAACATGGTTATGGATGTGGTCATGGCAGACATACCCCATAAGTTTGGAATTCTATTGTCTAGATCATGGGCTATGAAGTTAAAGTGGACCCTGCAAATGGACATGGCATACGCCACCATTCCCATCTTTGGCCAGGACAGATGGTTGTACATAGAAGTGTTGTTGAAATACATGGTAAGCAACAAAACATAGCCAAACAACCACCCCATATATTGCATAAACAATGAGGTTGGTTCTTCTATATTCTACAATGACCTGAGTTTTGAAGAGGAAGAGCAGAAAACCATCATGACAACCAATGAGGAAACTATGTGGGAAGGAGCAGAGTGTGCCGACCCAAAAGACGACATGGAAAATGGGATGTGGAACATGAGTTTCGATGGCATTATTAGCAAGGAAGGAGCAAGTGTCAACGTATGGGTAATCCCCCCTGAAGTGGGCACAAAGTTGTGCTCATACAAGCTCGCGTTCGAATGCACAAACAACATTGTCAAGTATGAGGCACTGATTCTGGGCCTGAAGGTGTTGAAAGAATTAGGGGCAAAGAGGATAGCAGTGCACAGAGACTTTGAACGAGTTATAAACTAGTTTAAAGGAATATATCAGACAAAGCACCCCAGGCTGAGAGTGTATAGAAATTTGGCACTGGACCTCCTCAATGAATTTTTAGAATATGACCTATCTATTATCCCAAGGGAGAAAAATCAGATCGCCGATGCATTGGCCACCTCGGCCTCAGTTTTTAAAATCCCCATATTCCCAAACAAAAAATACGAAATTGAAATCAAACATAGGCCAGAAGTGCCTGATAATATCAAATACTAGCAGGTGTTTGAGGATGACAAGCATGTAGAAATATTTCTTCAGATGAGTGATGAGTTTGCTAACATAAACATTGACAATGAATGCTGTTGCGACGAAGATGGGAGCATGGATGCATGCAGTAATGAAGACCCTTTCCAGAACCAGATTGTGGGAAGTGACATAATACAACTGAAAAATAACATCATTCAGAAGGGGTTAGTGTTGCTGGAAATGTTGTTTCACAAAAATGATGTGGCTAAAAATCCCAAGATCACTGCAAACGAAGATGATGTGGAAAATTTCAACATCGAGACTAAGGAGAACTCGAAAATGATCAAATTATCAAAAACACTCAGTCTAGAGGCCAAGCAAGACTACGTCAAGCTCATGAAGGATTTCCCTGACGTCTTTGCGTGGAGATATGATGATTTGAAGGTGTATGAAACGAAAGTGATCCAACATGTTATCCCTCTCAAATAAGATCAAAAACCTTTCAAACACAAGATGAGCCGGATAAATCCCGTGCTGCTGCCCCTGATCAAAAAAAGAGGTAAAGAAACTTTTCAATGCTAAGATTATCGTTTATTTTTGGTTCTCGAAATGGGTAGCTAAGTTGGTGCATGTAAGAAAGAAGAGCAGTGAGATAAGACTGTGTGTAGACTTCTGAAATTTGAACAAAGTGTCCCTCAAGGATCACTACCCTCTTCCTAAAATGGACTATATCCTGCAAAAGGTGGTGGGGTCCTAGAATATGTCCATGCTGGATGATTTTTCAGGGTATAATCAGATCATGGTCCAACCAAACGATAGAAAAAATACAACTTTCACAACTCCATGGGGAACATTCATGTACACCAAGATGCCCTTTGGCCTGATGAACATTGGATCCACTTTCCAGAGGGAAATGGACATCGTGTTTGCCAACAAAAAGGACAAGTTCATTGTGATCTATTTGGATGACATCATGGTATACTCTGCCTCCAACAAACAACACCTCAAGCATCTAAACAAAGTTTTCCAGAAGTGCAGGAAGTTTTGTATATCGCTAAATACAAAGAAATCACATTTCGTGGTGGAAGAAGGGAAGTTGTTGGGACACATTATCTCAAAGGTATGAATTAGGATAGACCCCAGCAGGGTTGAAGGAATCCTGAAAATCGACACTCTGCACAGTAAAAAAGAAGTGCAATCTTTCCTGGGAAAGGTAAACTTCTTGAGGAGATTCATCTCGAACCTGGTAGAGATTATAAAGCATATCACCTGCATGATCAGAAAGGGAAATGCGATCAATTGGAACCCAGAAGCCAAGAAGGCGTTTGAAGATATCAATGTGGCATTGACTAGAGCTCATGTGCTATCCAGTCCATATTTCATGAAATATTTCATCATGTTTTCATTTGTCTCAGAGCATAGGATTGTCGATGTGCTTTTACAGAAAGATGAGAAGAACTTGAAGAAACCTATAGCCTATTTCAGCAGGACGTTGAGGGATTCTCCACTAAGGTACAACATTATGCAAAAAACAAGCATACACCTTAGTAAAATCCCTAAAGGAGTTCAGGATGTACATATTTCGCTCCAACGTTATTTCCTACATGCCTAGCAATTCAGTTAAGGATATCCTGACTCAGATCGATCCTGAAGGGAGGAGAGGAAAATGGATAGCGGCCATCCTGGAATATGACCTAGATATTAAGCTGACAAAACTAATTAAGGGTTAGGGCCTTGCAAAGCTAATGGCACAATCGAAATGTGGCGTTGTGGGGATCAATTTTATTGTTGATCTGTCAGAGAGTCCTCATGAAGAAATGATTGTGCAAGTGTCTCTGGAGTTCATCGATTCACCGTGGTATGCGTACAACATCTATGTGTTGAAGAACCTTCAGGACCCTCCGGGCGTAAGTAAGACTAAGGCCAGATTTCTCAATCTTAAAGAGGTTAAGTTCTGCATCCTAGAAAACTCACTCTACTGAAAATACCCTGGGGGATATTGCTGAGTTGTTTGTTGGAAAATGATGCGAAGCGAGCCATAGAATAATTCCACAAAGGTGATTGTGGAGGAAACCACTACTACAAAACCACCCTGCACAAAATCTTGAGGGCAGGTTACTATTGCCCTACAATGTTCGTAGATGTGTACAGAGAGGTCTCCATCTCCCATGAATGTTAGATTTTCTATGGGAGAAGAAAGTTGCAGCCTTTTCCACTAAAGTCGATCTTATTCAAAGCACCTTTCATGCAATGGGGTTTGGATTTCATAGGGGAAATTAATCCACCATCCTTGACGTAGAAAAAATGGATACTCATGGTCACTGACTACTTCACGAAATCGATAGAAGAAATCACCACGAAGCAAGTTACTAATGCATTCATCATACAATTTCTAAAGACAAACATCTTGTCGAGGCTCAGATGCCCCATCAAGATCATAACAAACAATGCAGTCGCATTCAAGTCTGAAAGGATGGAAAAAAAAATTCAGGATTACAATATAACTCTAGGGCATTCTATGGAGTACTACCCACAGGAAAACGGGTTAGCAGAATCCTCAAATTAAAGCCTAACTAGGATCATCAAAAGACTCTTGCAAGACAATAATAAATCTTGTCATAAAAATCTTATCTATGTGTTATGGGAAGACCGAGTTACCACCAAGAAGTCCATCTCAACGTTGCCTTTTCAGATTGTATATGGTGCAAACACAATTTTCCTTACCACAATGGGGTTTCCCGTCGAAAATTTATTGCAGGAACATGAGGCTGAACCAGATGATATGCAAAGGAGAATAAATCAATTGATTCACACACAACAGACGAGGGAACAAGTATACAATCAATCACAACTCCACTAGGAGAAGATGAAGATAACCTTCAACAAGTGTTCAAAGTGAGAGGAATTTTAGGTAGGGGATCTGGTGCTGAGATGGAATGCGAGAAATGAAGATAGAGGAAAGCATGGAAATTTCAACCACCTTTGGACTGATCCATTCAGATTCAGCGTGTATTGTGGGAGCACCACTTATTTTCTAGAAGGATCAAATGGAGAGTGCCTTGGTTGGGGGCCTGTAAATGATAGGTTCCTCAAGCATTATCTGACGAAATAAAATCTGTTTAAGTCATTTGTCATTGTAAATAGTCATTTTATTTTTTGTGTCGAGTTAGTAGGTCAGCAGAAAATTGAATCTTGAAGTGAAGGCCCTGAGTTTTATGCTGATTCTTTTAGAAGGTGCGTCGATAGTTTTAGGTTGCATCTTGTTTTTTAGATTGTAGTGTCAAAAAGTCGAAATAAATCCCAATGGTTAGGCACCTAGTCTACTATTCTTTGCTACCTCGCAGGGAGGAGAGCATCCACATTAGATCCAATTGTTAGCGCCACCATTTTTATTTTAAATAGATTCATTTTTCATTCAATTTATGGACCATGTGTCAAAACATGTGAATTCAGGGATGTAGCAATGAAGGGGTCGAAGTCAGCAAGTGGTCGGTTGGCCCTTGGAAATGGGAATGGATGTCAGAGTCGAAACATGCATAAATGGTAAGGGTATGTTGTTCCCAGAAAGTCCGGTCCTGTCAAAAGTTAGTCTCTACGTAGCCCAGGTCAAGTCAAGTAGTTAATGGAAGTTGCATCGACAAGTGCTGTAACTATTATTAGTTCATCATGAAGGCCGAAGGAATGAAAAATCATGGTGTTCGTATCACATATTCCCTATAGCCCTTATCGCATGTACCTTACACGTGAGGATGTGTTGTGGAAAATATGAAACTCGATTCAAAACATCTATTCGCCATGAATTCAGTGTTCTTTGGCATCATTCCTCCTTCTTCCCTATCTGTTATAAATAACAGAGTTTCTGCACCCATTTTGTTCGCAAAATCAGATTCAAACTTGGTTTGTAAGTTTTCTCGCAGACTTAGGTCGATCGAATTCTCCATCTTGGGCATCCGTCGGATCCACTGCGTGAAAGATAAATATTGGTCATGCCATGGTGTTATTGGATAAATCCATAAGTGTGGACACAAACCGATCTCCCTGGATCCACCTGGATCTAGAACAAAACAAAACAAAACAGAATGATACTCTTTCCGTAGATTTCAACTATTGAATATACTAAGAGGCACGATCAAAGAACATACCTTAAAAGCGTTTCCTTTGATCTTTGTTTCTCCTGCTTCACTCCAATTCTCTCGTACAGTCAAGATCAAGACAATACAAACCAATCGAAGTGAAGAAAGTACATTCTATTCAACAATTAATCTATGTATATGATCAAGGAGTTATACAATAAAGTGCAATTAACTTTATGGGAATGGGACACATTACTGTATTATATTGATAGAAAGAAAGGATTACAACCTGAGCCTTGATGTTGCAAACCTCCTTTCGATGGCTCCTAGATCTGACACACACACTTGCTCACTTGCATGAAGAATATCAACCACCTTTGATAAACTTGTTGGAGTTCCTTAGCTGTTGTAGCTTCAATCCTTCACACAATCACTAATTCTCCAA
>JASDQU010683802.1:17343-35348 GCA_032191745.1 Picea mariana | reverse complement strand
CACTCAATATATAGGAGAGAATGAATTGGTTACTTGGATAAGAATGATCCCAAAATATCAGGAAATCCAGTACTTAGATAACCATTCGAATGCCATCTCATCCTTCTAGAAGATTCCCTTCTATAAGCTTCGAGAATTCCTCTTCTTCCCTTCTTTAGAAACTATTCGCACCCTAGCAGTTATGCACAATGCAAACTTCTTGCACCCTGTCTTAAGGCAGCCTGCAAGAATCATGCATTCTCACAAGCAAATGTATTAGCAGCCTGTGAACCTTCCTCAAAAATGGTATTTCTGGAAAGAGAAGAAAGTAATTTTTCTCAGGAGAAAGTTCTAATGAAGAGCCTGAGTACACCATCATCAATAGATCATCATGACGACCAAAATCATGGGTAATAGAATGTTTCCTAAAGTCTAAGATTGGAACCAGTGACAGTCAATAGACTTTGTAAGCTGCATGTGTGTGTCAAGAACCAAGAGCACATCTAATCGGAAACCTGCGAACAACCAAGCATCTGCAGGATATCATATATACCAATTCTGAGGTAGGCATTCCCATACTCAGATCACAGACTGATGACATTATAAACATGGGTCATGGCCACCAATCATACACTATGGATCCATGCCATCAAAATATAGCATAGCCACCGGAATACACTGTGGATCTATGCAAGAACTTGCAAATCAATACGACATAGCCACGAAACATACACAGTGGATCTATGTGTCACAAATTATACATACTCCATTGTGCAACCTAGATCACAAAGATGATCTCCAGGGTCTTCAATCTCGTCGCCCAAGGTACGAATATAACCATGTTATTACATGTGTTGAAGTCGAACACGATAGAAACCACTTGATTACCGGTCATTGATGAAACCGTTAACAAATGAAAAGGAAATCACCATTGATGTCCATGACTCCCAAGGTACCATAGTACAATCCATCGAGTGTGAATAAATGAGTTAATGTTGAACATCTGACAGAATCTTTCGATCAGGGGTCAATGATGTAAACCCACTGTCGAAAGTGAGGAAACTTGCCATTGAGGAATGCAAGCTCCAAGGTACTAATATAATTTCTAAGTCTTGATTCCAGATAATGAGTTGAAGTCAACGGAACAAAACTCATCACAGGAGGGCCTTGATGTATCCCCCATCAATGACATGAAATGAGTAATAGAGTTTGAAGGTGAAACAGAGCATTTTTCAAATTGGACTGGACATAGGGAAGGTCGACACTGAGAGAATGGATAACTACAGATGGCCGACTCAATATAGGTTTCAGATGGACTTCTCTTGAACATACGAACAACACGACCAATGATTTGGCAGCATTGACTCAAAGACGACACATGAAATGACCTTGTAATCAATCAAAAGAAAGACAAATGGATTTCCCAAACTGGCTTCAAATGTGATCAATAGGGGGTGTCATGTTCAAGAGAGACACTTACTGCCAATCAATACAAAGATGAAACAGATCCCTTTCCCAAATTTTCCCCCACCATTTCTGGAAAGTACCTCTGTATTTTTATGCAAGCTTGAAGAGGATCACATATGCTTGTTGATATAAGCTCATCCTTCGGATGAGTCCCTCATAGTATATTTAACGAACCCTAAGAAGGAGTGGTTCGGTCCCATCACGGGTCTGTCAATGTTTGTTTAACGAGTCCAGAGATAGAAAACTCGAAGGTTTTTCAAGATTATAGAGTTTGGAAAAACACTTAAAAGAGAACTCTCTTAGTTCCTTTTTCGTAAGATAGTCTGGATAAGACCGAAAAAGAGATAAATTATCGCTCACCAGATGCATACTTCAAATACTTTAGTGAGCGTGAAAATAGCAAGGTCGCTCGGCGATATTTTCATGTTTAGAGAGTCTAAAAGGAGCTTAAAGAGGACTCCAGGGGGGTTCCTTTTTTGTATAACGTTGTTGAGCCCGAAAAAGTGATAAAACTATGCTCAATCACGTTCTCATGTATTTACGAGCATAAGAACGGACAAAAACGACGCTCGAGGTTTTATGTAAAAACCCTAAAAAACAATCGAAAACACACCATAATGAAGAAAAATATGTCCATATCCTTGTATGTAATCATCAATGTTATCATACCTGCAATTCATCACACTCATCTTGATATTAGGAATTAGGATTAAACAATAAATAAGCATAAAAAACCATAATGACATAGTAAAAAGTAACTTAAATGAGTAAATAACCATTTTTACCATATCATTTAACATTTCCACTATTGAGCTCCAAAACCCCCTTTTTACCCTCCGAGTTTGGCGTTAATTTTTGGGAGCGATAGGAGACCATTCGACGAGCCATCTGCAGCATTGAGGTAAGCTCTTCATTCTTGACATTTTCATGGTTTAAGTTTTTGATTTCATTGGTTAATTTTTTAATTTCAATTCGTTTTTTGAACCTTATATGCGCATAGGTGTTCTCACAGGCAGCCCATACGGGACCTGCGAGAACTATGCATTCTCACAGGTGAGCTTTGATCCACCTGCGAGGTGTTCACACTGTGCAAATGAGGCACCTGCGAGAACCGCATAACCCAATTTTTTTTTAAATATTTAGCCAATGAAAAAGATCCAGCTCATGAATAAAATCATTAATCCCCCTTTTATGTTCCTTGGGCAGATCAATAGCCACAAACATGGTGCTTGAGTGGCGAGAACAAGAACATGAAGAGGATAATGCAAATGCCGAGAATCATCCTCCTACCATAGCTGCATTAAGAGATTGTGGGCTTTTGAAATACTTTCGCATCCTGGGCATGAGGGCCCAAGTCAGATTACTAGAGTATCTGGTTTGTATGTGGGACCCAGATCAGCAGGTTTTCAATGTAGGAGCTCACACATTGTCCATAGACCTTGAGGACATATACTTTTTAATCGGATTATCCTGGAGAGGGTACCATGTCAGCCTGACCGGTAGTAGAGGTGGTGGGCTAAAGATGAGTGAATACTGCAATCAATACTGTGTACCTGAGGCTGAGAGGAAAAAGGGGAAAGTGGCTATCTGGGGGGTACAATACTTGACAATCCGCACTATCCTTTTTACTATAGCTCGGATGGTTGGGAGTTCCACTCCTCATATGGCATTACAGAGCTACTTCCAATATGCCATTGAGTGTACTGAGCCTCGTGTATTCAACTGGGTCGATGTTGTGCTTCGTAGTATCAAAAGGCAATTAACTAAATGCAGGTGAGGTGAATTGAAACAATTTGGGTATGGTTCTTTGCTGGTGTCCTTCTTCTTCAAGAGGGTCCCCATATTTAGACTACAGATTGAGTGGGACTTCTCGGGTCCTAGAGATCCAAGGATGTTGAGGTGGTGTCGGCTCATGGCCCGGCATGTGGCAGGACCAATCGTCAAGTATGACGATATTTTCTTTGACTGGCTTCAAAACCAGATGTTGATGGTCGATGACTATGCTTATGCCGAGTTGGATTTCCGAGGAGATTCGGATTTAGCACTGCCTGAGGACACTCAGTGGGGAGAACTTGGTAAGAAGTACACGCATTTTCTCTTTTTAAATGTTTTTGAATTTTTATCATATTCAAATGTTTTTGTTTTATATATTTATCCAAAGACTAACACAAAATGTTTGTTTATAACACAAATGTTGGACCGTATAGACCTCTTGGCACTTCTCTTATCCAGCGATGAGGAGAGGTAGCAGCAGTAGCACCACAGTATGTCGAAGATTATCAGGTGGTGGAACAGAATTTAGAGGGCCTAACAGCAGACATTCTAGATATGACTCTAGAAGAGACTCCACAACGCGATCAGTGTCACACTGTAGGGGTATTAGTAGCTA
Organism: Picea mariana; assembly: GCA_032191745.1. NCBI lineage: Eukaryota > Viridiplantae > Streptophyta > Pinopsida > Pinales > Pinaceae > Picea > Picea mariana. The sequence continues at coordinate 31,513 of JASDQU010683802.1, read as the reverse complement.
TGGGTCGACTGCTTCCATAGAGTTGCTAGGGCAGTTGTGTGTTACCGTGAACGTGATCTGTGACGTCACTTTGTAGAAGCTATGGGCTTCAAATTTTGATATTTTGGTCTTCGGACAAACCTTTTGTAAAAAACACCTTTGATCGTTATATATACAGATGATTTCTACCGGTTTACTTTATATTGTGTGAATTTTAATGTGTTTGATTTATAAATGGTTCAAATGTTTGTCCAATACATAATTAGCCAATGCATCTGTTCATGTATTAAGACATCTAGGAATATGTTGATATTCAATGTGATTAAAATAACATTCCAAGAGGCGAATTCGCAAATACACCTGTAACAAAGTAGGACTTAGAATAGAGTAGATATTACTTAGTTGTAGTACTACAAGATGCGAGTCAAGTTGCACAACCAAATGACGAATTCCAAGTGAGATAGCATCAACCAATAATTCAATGACAGCGCTATACTCTGCAATGTTGTTGGTCGCACGACCAAGACACACCCCTCGTAAAGATACAAGTTCATTTGTTGGGGCATAGATTGCCCACGCAGCAGACGCAAGGTTCTGAGTACTACGGCTAGCGCCATCAGTGAAGCCAATATAGGGTAGCGAATACTCCGACATCTGGCAATCAAACACAACGTCACATAAGGGTAGAGACCAGATAATGTCAAAAGCAAACTAAAGTAACACACACAAAGTATGATACATAAAATACAAGTACTTGTGCACAAATGACTTATGCATAGTACTTCTTCAAGTACAACCCATTCCTGGGTTCACTCAAAGGGATACCATCGTAATCGACCAGCTCATATGCTCCTTTTTCCAAAACTCAGTGAACAATATAAGGACCTCACCACATTGGTTCGAATTTCCTAGCTCCTAAGACATCTCGATCCTATTCATAGAGAAGAACAAGATCACCTTTAGAGAAAATGTGAGGCTTGACATGCTTTTCATACTGTTCCTTGACACGTTTCTTCTGGGCTTCTATTACTAGAGTGGCATCACGTCGAGTTTTTTCTAATCACATCAGATACAATAGACGTTCTTCTTCAGCAAAGGTATTGGGTAAGAGTTCGACAGCTAGCTTCAGAGAGGGTATCTCACATTCTATAGGAAGAATGGCTTCCACACCATAGACTAATCAAAAAGGCATAAACCCTGTAGCAGATTTGACAGATGTCTGGTATGCCCACAATGCTGAAAACAACATTGTGTGCCAACATGTTTTATGAATTCCTATCATCCGTCGAAGCATAGTTATAAGAAATTTGTTGATCTCTTTGACCTGGCCATTAGCTTGCAGATAATAAGGTGTTGAGTTATCATGATGAAGACCCAACTTTTCTGTAAGTTCAGACATCATAAAATTCCTAAAATGACTACCGTGATCAGTAATGATAGCTTGAGGAACACCAAAACGAACTATGATATGGTTAAAAAGAAACAACGCTACAGTCTTTCCAGTATTATCGAATGTTGGCATCGCCTCGGACCATTTTGTAAAATAATCAGCAACTACAATGATGTAACCATGCCCCCCGGCCGAGTGAGGGTGACATGTCATGAAATCAATGCCCCATTTCACAAAAGGACCAACTGAGACCACAGGATGAAGAGGAGCAGGATGTGACTAAATTTTCTAATTGTAGGTCTGGCAGGCATGGCATTTCTGAACGGCAGTAATGTAGTCATTGAACAAGGAAGACCAAAAATAACCTGCACGTAAGATCTTCTGGGAAGTAGCATACCCAGACATATGACCACCACATGCTCCAGAATGGCAGTCATTCAGATCTTTCTTAGCCTAATCAAACGTCAAACAACGTCGAAAAACAAAGTCAATTCCTTGACGGTAAAGAGTATCCCCGAGGATAATGTATTGACGTGCTTGATAACAGATGTGACGTCGTTCAACACTAGACAAAGTAGGCCGGAAAGTCTGGGTTTGGAGATAGATAATGATATCCCCATACCAAAGATCGTCAGTACTAATTAGGAAAATAGATTCATCGGGTAATGAATCTACTGCTACATTTTCCGTGGCAAAGTGAGGAAAATTGCAGATCAACTCAGCAAAAACTAAGGATTTCTTAGACGTGGCATGATCGAATTCCAAGTCAAACTCCTGGAGTATGAAAATCCATTTGGATTACTTTCCCCCTAGCAATTGACGTGTCAAAATGTGTTGCATAGGGTTTCAATGAGAAATCACTGTAGTTTTTCGTGAGAAGATATAATGCCGGAAGCGTTGGATGGATTGAATGGTAGCCAAGGCTAGTTTTTCAACATGTTGATTATTGATTTCAGTTGATGTGAGACTTCGACTCAAGTAATAAATAACATGTTCATCATGCGCATCATCCTCCTGGATGAGAACCATGCCGATAGTATACTCAGAGGCAGCAAGATAAAGAAAATAATCACGACTATAATCAGGAGGAAAGAGAAGCAGAGCTCATGTGAGGGACAACTTCAAAGCCTCAAAAGAATTGTTCTCTACGGTATGCCAAACGAACTCTGAATCTTTCTTCAGTAGCCACGTAAAACCATGAGTAATCTCAGCGTAATTAGGGATGAAACAACGAAGAAAGTTTGCTTTCCCCTGCAAACTTTGCAACTGGCGCAGTGTAGAAGGAGGAGGGAGATTAAGAATTGCCTCAACCTTAATAGACTCCACCTTGATCCCTTGACGTGAAACGATGAAACCTAGAAGACGGTCGGATTCTATGCAAAAAAAGCATTTATGAGGATTTAAACAAATACGATAGAACCGACAATGAACGAAAATAGCCTGGAGGTGGGCAGGGTGATCGACCCGGTGCATAGAATGAGATGGTAAATCGTCCAAATAGGGTTGAATGATATGCTTTATATCATGAAAAGTGTAAGACATAGCATGTTGAAACATCGCACCAGCGTTCTTAAGACTAAAGGGAAGTTTCCTATAGGCAAAAGTACCTCAAGGACAAATAAAAGAAGTTTTGTGTTGGTCCTTGGGAGCGATGTTAATTTGATTATAGCCGGAGAAACCATCCATGAGAGAGAAGATTTCACTTCCGGCATAGTCATCGACAATCTGGTCGATGAAAGGGGTTGGAAAGTTGTCTTTTGGACAGGCTTTGTTAATATCCCTATAATCAACACATATATGAATACTTCCACCTTTCTTATCAATCAAAACAGGGTTGGAAACCCACTCCGTCAGAGCCACAGGATAAATAAAGCCAGCTTTGAGAAGATTTTCAACCTCAAGCTTGATAGCCGCCGCTTTACGTGGGTGGACAGGACGAAGGCACTGCCGGACAGGTTTATCTCCAGGGTATGTCTTAATCTCATGTACCACAATAGCAGGGCCGATACCTGGCATCTCTTCATAACGCCAGGTGAAAATGTCATGAAATTCTTTAAACAGAGACGTATAGGTGACGATTTCATCGGGAGAACACAAAGCTCCAATATGAACATTTTTTACTATCCCAGGTTTAATAGATATGTCAATGGGAATCGTGGGTGAGATGTTACTTAGGTTCCCTTCAGCAAACACATCGTGTGAAGTCGTGGGAACCATCGAAATGACAAAAATGGTTGATGGAGTTGAAATCCATTGGTATTTCTCAAGAGTGTGTTGTTCCAGAAAGAGTATGGAACGATGATGCCCATCGTCCCAAGGGGTGTCCTCCATGACATACATGATCATCTCATAAGTGGGAAAGATAACACGGAAAGGATCAGGAGACAACTCATCAAGAGAAGAGGTAGAAGGTGTTCCCGATTGAATGGCTTGATAAGTAGACTCAACCGGACTTAACGGCATGACATCGCCGAAATGAAAATGATCTCCATGGTTAGGGACAATCCAAGGGTCATGTGACACAGGAAGTTCGTGAGGCACGGTGGACATCATGTTGATAGAAGCAACTGAAGGGCATGGAACATCGGGTGGAGGAATGGGGAAAGTACCCATTAAAGAGGAGTTCTTTAAAATGCCTACACCGACATTCTCATAACCCGACGGGGTTTTAGCAATAAACATCACGTTGCCAGTACGAGTATTGGAATTGAAGAAGGCAAGTTGGTCAACAGTAACAACCTTTCCTTGATGAGGGAAATGTACTACATGGAAAATGGTTGATACAATGGCGTGCATGGAATCAATCCAACTATAGCCAAGTAAAATATTATAATCAAGGGGAGCGCCAAAGACTTCCACCTCAACTTGGACCGTCTTACCTTCTAGTGTGACAGGCAATGAAGGAAGAACACCGTAAGGCTTAAAACCAGATCCATTGAAGGCTTTAAGAGTATTTTGTGATTCATTCAAGGGAGGAGAGCCAATGGCTTTCCAACAAGAAAAAGACATTACACACGTTGAGGCACCCTCATCGATAACAGTTCGGCAAATGTTCTTGTCAGAAACAACAACTTGTATCTGGAATGCAAGTTGTGGGGGTAACCTTGGAATATGATCATTCAAGTCAAAGAATATCAAATTTGTATCTGTTGGGTCAATTCCACCTATATATTTTAACAGTGCCTTCTGTTGTGCAGGACAAGACTGAAGGACTTCAAGGGATGACATCGCTAAAGGTGCCTGGGCCATATTTTCCACAATGTTGTAGTTCTGGGCCGCACGAGCATGAGGATTGAAAGCCAATTTCCTAACGAGACCTTTTGGGGGTGGTCACAGAACTGTGTCTAGACTCGGTCATTCAAGATGAAGAGGACCGTTTGTAGGTGGAGTCACGGGAGAAGTTTGCACCAAAGCAGGAGGTAAATCGTCAACCTTTTCCTTAGACCGAGTATAATCTTTGGCTCTAGTTGTGACTGTAATGTTGTTTTTCTTAGACTCACCAGTACACATCAAAATATATGAAGTCGTAGAAGAGGAAGGTTCGTCTTGAATGACCAATTGAGCCTGTTGTTGAGACGGGAAGGGTTGGGACAAGACAGCCGGGGTAGATGGTTTTGGAGCTCCTTGAAGGAACTTCATGACCTCAGCACATCATGGGAAATTCTTCGTGTAGTGATCGTCACCACAGATAAGGCAAGGGTAGTGGGGTTTGCGCTTATCCCAATCTTCAACAGGGGTATTTTTAGGCTGCTCGGTTTGATTATTATTTTTTCCCTCCTTATTCTTGCCTCTCCCCTTTTTAGATTTGTTTTTACCGGTAGGGGTAGATTGAATGGAGTTCACCTCAGAAGTTTTACTGGTGGGAGTGGTAGGAGACGGAGCATTTTGAACATTAGAAGAAGTATACTTAGGGGTCGTACTTGAAACTGAATGTGAATGGGTGTGGGTTGTACCAATCACACCGTCAGCTACATGCGAGGCAACTGGAGTAGTTGAAGTGTTGGAAGCACCAAGATGAGGTAACTCAGGTAATAAATCATAAAGTGTTCCCGTTTGCGAATAAACGAGATCAAGATATTGAGCATGACTTATAGCCTGTTCCTTCGTGACAACACCACCCATGGCAATGTCTTTACCAATTTCGTTCACAAAGGATTTTGTAAACCATTCTGTCAGTAACTCATCAGGGAGTTCAAGTTTAATGAGACGTCGACATCTTTACCACTCATGAATATGATCAGATATATGAGTTCCTTTAGTCTATTTAAAGGAAGTCAAAATCTCAGTCCCGATATCATAACGGATCGGTAACTGGTAATGGGTAAGGAAATCCATAGCTAGGGTGTTAAAATCAGAGAATAAACCTCGTGGCAATTCAATATACCAGTTCGCAGCAGAACTGGTAAGGGTTCGTTGAAAAAGACGTAATCGAATAGAGTCATCCATCAACGAGTTGGATGAACACCATAAGTGAAAATTCATAATGTGATTATTTGGGTCCTCTCCCGCCTTGCCATCGAATTTAGGAATGTCCGATGGAAGCTTAGCTGGAATAACAGGCCATTGGGGAGAATGACGAATAGGATCATTTAGAATCCTAGACAAATCTGGCAAATCCAAAGTAGCAAGAAAAGGTAACTGTCAATTCACCTGTGGGTACTGGTGACTTTGGGTGGAAGCCTTGTTGGCAAATCAGTAGGACCGTATGCAGTCTGCCCATAGTGGGAAGACCCAGGCTGATTCGGTGGTGGCTGGAGAGGATAGTAGCTCCAAGGATTGAAACCTTGAGTTGGATTAGGGACCTGAGTTTGTGCATTTGTACCCCAAATAGGATTTGGTATACCTAGATAGGGTTGGCCGATAGTAGGGATAGTTTGTTGCCCCCCAGTCATTTGAGGAAGATTTTGTAGCATCTGATTCCAATACTGGGCCAAAGCAGGAGGTATATTTTTTCCAAAAGGTGGAGTTGGTCCCCCTATCGTAGGCGGAGTTCCAACCAGAAGTTGTGTGCCAATCATAGGTTGTGTAGTAAATGGATTATTTCCAGTAAGAGGAAATGGAATCGTACCACCTTGTGCACCAACGTGAATCTGCAAGTTTGGTGTAATGAACGGTATAGTGCCACTAGGGTTAGGATTGCTAGGAGGAAATTGAGGGAGTGTCGGAATAAAATCGGGAATAGGATGCCCAGAAGGACCCCCAGGAGTACCAGATGGGGTTTTCGGAGGTGTTGGAACATAAGCATTCAAGAAAGCATTCAACGCATGGTATCCTGGTGGTAGTGTTGGAATGACATCAGGCATTCGCTGGGTATTGATAGGAGGAAGACTAGCAACAGTAATCTTGGTTGGGACACTCGTAGTATTCGCGAGATGGGACATCTCGTCAGGGAGAATAAAGTGATAAGTGGTAGTCACTGGTATAGACTCTATCTAAGAAAACACTGGAGGGTTGATATTGTAGACAGTAGGTGACTCAGTACCAAAAAGGACTCTTCGGAAATCACCTGACCAAAAAGGAGCTTGGCCTTCTACATCAGAAATAGGCCCAATGGCTGATTCAGAAGATGTAACAACTACTTCTCCAGAAGAATTTAATCGCACAAAAGGTCGTTCACCATGGCGAATGTGATAATCCTCTCTAGTATTGGTAATTCGAAAAGGTTCTAGAGAGTCATTTGATTCTACTTGTGGTGTGGTGACAACTGGGACTTCACTTATTTCCATGTGTGGTGGGGTAACAACTGGGACTTCACTCTAGTGAGGAGAGCCCTCAAGTGTATTGGTAGGCAAGGGTTGAGAACCGTCCAGATGCTTTAGAGATAAACCTTGCATCCTACGTGAACGTCGTGGGGGAGCAATTGTAAACAAGTGACAAGCTCCGCGAAGAAATTCTTAGGATCAACTTTGAGAAACAAACAACACGCACTAGTAAACAAAATCTAGGAATCAATCACCAGGAGAACAATACCTTCTAATTTCGAAGCCACTAGTTGGTGATGAAATCCAACGTCGCAACAACGAGATGAGAAGGGGCGGGGCTAGGGTGGAAAAGTTACGTTGACAACCTGCTTAACGGACTTACACCCTGGTGCAAGCTCCCACACATAATCGTGGGTATACCCTCCAAGGAGCCCGAGTGAGTTTGGTCAACGTCAATTCCAGGTACCATGAAGACTTTCCCCTCCACAGTCACCTTGGGTAAGAACCTAGAGAGATAGGCCACTAAGGTCACCACAAACAACAGTAAAGCCTAGGGGAACAGTCGACAGTCCAATCCACAAGCAAGGGCAGGGTATCTAGCCCGAAATCAACTCAAAAGGCTTCCACTCATCATTGTGGGTATACCTCTTAAGTGACCCCCGTAATACGTGCAATCTCTACACTAATGTCAACAAAGCAGGGTGAGTAACTCTGCCAACATCAATGCGACCTAGTGCTTGACCCTTGTGTTAGAAGGGCTTCCCAGGACAATATGTTGCAAATGGAATTTAACACTCCCTAACTCAAGATGCTATTGTGTGTTTTGAGCTTTTGGAGAGTGTATCTCTCTTCCTACTCCAAAGAACTAGCCTAGCTAAATGTTGGTGTAAAAGAGCCCTAGAAAAGAGTTACTAGATAAATTTTAAGATCACGTAATGTTTTTAAGAGCTGTTGTTTACTCAAAGGTATCGGAAGTGAAACTTATGTTGTATGACTCTGACCCAAACAATGCAAGGATGAGAATGAGAATGAAATGTATCACTTTTCGTTCAATGAATCCTATGTATGGGAGAGAGAGAAAATTTTCCAAATCAACCTGAAACTACAATGCACAATTTCCTTTCAAATGTGAATGAAAACAATCACTTATTAAATGACTAATCTCTATATTTCTCTTTCAAAACTTCAACAATCTCTAAATTTTGATTTTCAATGTTTTGTAAATGACAAAAACAATTTGATGAAAGAAAAACTTGTGTTCACTTTTCAAAAAAGAACTCTCATTATACCAATGAGAGAGTAGAAAATCAATTCAATGAACAAGCAAATAACCCAATCTATTCTTTCAATGAAAGCAAAAATACAAAGCAAACCAATTAAGTTTCTTCAAATGCAAAAGGAAATGATTTGTCAAACCATAAGCAAATGAGAAAAACCAAACAAACTTAACTTTCAAACCAATCAGTGGTTCTTAACTAATCAGACACACTCAGCTTCTAAAGTCAGAGAGAATGGTTTTGCCAAGAAAAGCCAAGAAATGAAAGTCAAGCCACAAAGGACAAGAAAAAACCTTGAAACCCTAAAATTGTTCACGCATGCAAACTAAAGAAAGAAATATATCAATCAGAGGTCCAAGAAACTCATAAGAGGTATTCCAACTGATCTGGGCAGTTAGACAAACCAAAACTCAAATTCAAAAAATTGAAAAAGAATGTTCACAGGCTAGCAATGTAACACAGTGCGATAATAAGTGATTCTCGCAGGTGAACCTTTATCAAGGTGCGAGGACCTCGCACTGAAATATATGAGCAGGGTGCGAACTATACCAGTTCTCACAGGCTGCAATGAAGTGCAGTGCGACAATTCCTGAAATTAATCAAAAATTTGAAAATTGAAGAAAAATTGACAAAAGTTTCTGGACTCAGAAGGTCTATCAGGATATCCTGAAGACTCAGAGACTGATAGGACAGGAGAAAAATGAAACCAGAGAAAATGGCCACAGAAAAACACAAAAATCCACCAATAAAATGGGATTATCCCCAGTGGAGTCGCCAATTTTGTTATTGGATAAATCCGTAAGTGCGGACACAAACCGATCTCCCTAGATCCACCTGGATCTAGAACAAAACAAAACAGAATGATACTCTTTCCCTAGATTTCAACTATTGAATATACTAAGAGGCACGATCAAAGAACATACCTTAAAAGCGCTTCCCTTGATCTTTGTTGCTCCTGCTTCGCTCCAATGCTCTCGTACAGTCAAGATCAAGACAATACAAACCAATTGAAGTGAAGAAAGTACATTCTATTCAACAATTAATCTATGTATATGATCAAGGAGTTATACAATAAAGTGCAATTAACTTTATGGGAAAGGGACACATTACTGTATTATATTGATAGAAAGAAAGGATTACAATCTAAGCCTTGATGTTGCAAACCTCCTTTCGATGGATCTTAGCTCTTACACACACATTTTCTCACTTGCATGAATAATATCAACCACCTTTGATAAACTTGCTGGAGTTCCTTAGCTGCTATAGCTTCAATCCTTCACACAATCACTAATTCTCTAATGTCTCTCTTGCTTGTTTGATTCTAACCTTTTCCATGAGAATCCACTCAATATATAGGAGGGAATGAATTGGTTACTTGGATAAGAATGATCCCAAAATATCAGGAAATCAAGTACTTAGATAACCATTCGAATGCCATTTCATCCTTCTAGAAGCTTCGAGAATTCCTCTTTTTCGCTTCTTTAGAAAGTGTTCGCACCCTAGAAATTATGCACAGTGAGAACTTCTCGCACCCTAGCTTAAGGCAGCCTACGAGAATCATGCATTCTCGCAGGCAAATGTATTAGCAGCCTGCGAACCTTCCTCAAAAATGGTATTTCTGGAAAGAGAAGAAAGTAACTTTTCTCAAGAGAAAGTTCTAATGAAGAGCCTGAGTACACCATCATCAATAGATCATCATGATGACCAAAATCATGGGTAACACATGGCAACCTCTCAAAACATAAATAAGGGTGCACAAAATGTCATAATCACAAAACCTGAGCCCCAAAGTGATTGGGATTCGTTCTCACTCGCAACAGGCATCCCCAGGGATAAAGGGGGGATTTTCTCTTTACCCACGAGAACAACGACATAACATCGCATGGAACCTAGAGTGGAAAGACCTACACAAGAAGGAAGGATAGTACAAGCTCTGTCTCCCCAACAATAGAAACCTTGGAGAAGGGGCAGGCCAAGGAAGAATAAGGAACCTGGGGAAACCCGAATCTCAGACGAGCCATGCACATGACCATTCGTTGAAGAATTACTTTATGTGTGTTGTTATCCTAGAGCCTTTAGAAGGTACAAGCTGAGAAAGCGGGAGAAGAATGAGGAGGATGGATTCCATGGGTACAAATGATCAAGAATCATCTGAGCAGCTGAAGTAGGCAAAGCTAGCCATCGTCGAACTATACCAGGAAAATAGAGAGCTGAGACAATATCTAGCGACAAATACCATTGAAGCATCAGCAGCACAAGGTCACAAAGGGAACATGATGTGGCTCAAAATACATCTCATAGAGGTGCAGGATATGATTGTACAACTGCACGAAGCATAGTGGATTTTAGAAGAAAGGTATGTAAAACACTCTAGAGGATGTGAAGCGGTCGAAGAGATAGCCCGCGCAATTCTCACCAGTGAGAAAAAGAAACAAGATTAGCTAAGTTTGTTCCTGTATCTGCAAATAGAAATAAATCTAGACAGTTTTGAAGGAGACATCGCCCTAAGACATTTTTCCATTTGATAATGCCCATGACTATCTGTAGCCACTTGTCATGCACATTTCCCCCAACAAATGAGAACGCGACAAAAAATCAAATTCGTGACAGCAGACATCAGGACACTAACAAAAACTTGTCTATTCAGATATATGATCGAAGGAAAGAATTGACAAATTACTCCCCCATCACTATACATGATCGATAACCAAATCCCTGTGGTGGATTACAAACAATCATGATGTAGCCAGATGTATTTGTTGCCTATTTTTGTTAAAGAGTCATGCGAATAGTTTTGTAATGCAGAATAGTCAATTTCCTAGTTTTTAAAGATAGCAGTTAGAAGAGTAGGGTATCCCAAGCGGTTCCTTCGCTTATATATTTGATATTTTCAATGTAAGCTAAGTTGGTTGGAAAAGTTAGTATAGACAGTAACTATTGTATGTAATTTGAGTTCGATCGAAACTTAATGCAAAATTCCTATAGCTTTGATGAAAAGATCTTAATTGTAGCAGTTGGATATATCGTTTTTCTTTCTTTGCGTATGTACTTCCTATTTCATTTATTCATATCCTTTTCTGTCTAAATCAGAATGAAATTTAGAACCTATGGATTCATTGTGCAACACCCCTTGTTCGCTCCATTTTGTCAAAACATATTTCCTCTAAAGTTAACTCTAAATTCATCCGCAATGGTGCTCTGAGTTACTTCCTGTATTTTATCCTCGCCACCCACAACGATTTTGCACTGAATATTGTTGCTCACTTATCCTTTATCCTCTCAAGTTCAGTCACCAAGTCATTTTTTTCTATCATTTTCTCGAACTGACTCCATAGCCCAAAGTCTTACTCTCTTGCACCAATATAACCAAAATCCATTATTTCAAAGGTCTTAAATCTATCCATATCCCACGCGGAGATAGATTCTCCCGAGAGAGCCCTCTCCAGGTCTAAAAGGATAGTTTTCGGTCTCAAAGTTAGTTGAAGCAGTTACCTTTTTCATCTATTTATTAGCTGAATAGATTTACAGAGTGCTAACAAGCCCCAAATCCCCCAAAAATGTCGTTTAGGGCCTCAAAATGACTCCAGCAGTTTGGGACCCAAACAACTACCGAAAAACTACCAAGTTGGAAAACTTTGTTTTGAGTTAGTGGAATAGGTGGGTGGACACCACTATCCATATGGATCACTAGTATTCTCCTACAATTATCTCTACTTCCACCAACTATCTTCCTCTTGATGTTCCCAACCCAAGGAATGACATCTCATTTGTTTATCAGGGTTGACCCAAGGAATGTTTACCCTTCACTTTGTTTGGCCCATCAAGATGCACCATTAATTTATCAAGGTATTTTGGCATAGGTAACTAGGAATATCACTACGAGTAACTCAAGGGATCTCGTTTCTAGGAAAATATTAGTAAAATAACCAACAACAACATTGTTGCTACAATGTAATTCACATAAGAGTGCACTCTTCATGCTTGACAATCTGGTTCTTGGACAATGTAACTCACACATGAGTTCACTCTTCAATCTTGACAACATAGTTGTTCAATAGTGAAACTGACAAAGGAGTTCACTCTTTAATATTGAGAACCTGGTTCTTTGACAGTGAAGCTCACACAAGAGTTCACTCTTCATGCATGACAACCTGGTTCTTTGACAGTGAAACTCACACAAGAGTTTACTTTTCAGTCTTGAAAAGATGGTTCTTTGATAGTGCAACTCACACAAGAGTTCTCACTTCAAGCCTGACAACCTACTTCTTCAACAATGCAACTCACACAAGAGTTCACTCTTCAGGCCTGGCAACCTAGTTCTTCGATAGTGTAACTCACACAAGAGTTCATGCTTCATGCCTAACAACTTGGTTCTTCTTGTTGTACTCACCCTCTAGTATCATAAATCCATTCACTATTATACAGTTCCTCAAGTGATCCATCATTTTCCAAGGTGTTCTCACGTAGATGAATGCCATCTTACTGCTAGAATTCCTCTAGAAATGCATAACCTATGACAATCATTTTGTTTGCATCATATGCAGTAGTTATGAGACATCATCATAAAATTTTCATTATAAAATTTCAAATTTGTTTTACACAGGAAAACAAAATTTTCCAAGCATGAATCCTCTAGTCATAATTTCTAGGTTCTTATAACAACGGGCATCATTCTTCCTTATGGATTACACAACTTCCATATCCAAGACCATTCTTTTTGCGATTTTCTCAATTTTCTTGCGACTAAACAATTTGTTAATATCTCATGCACAATATTTCCATTCATTCCATGAAGTGATTTTCATAATTATATTAATCTTAAAATTCCATCACTTCCAACGATTATTCACATTAAAAATGGAATTCATCCAATAATCAAATTATTTAGAATGAAACTATAATTTATTTTATAAACATTATCAACACACCAATATTTTCACAATGCAATCAAACTTTACCAATAAATAAAACCACTATGTCAATAATCATTGCCACATAGACACAATCCATCCTTGCATTAATGATCAAGGGGATCAAATTTTGCTCAAAAATCAAAGTTGTTGGAATTGATTCAAAATGGACATGTGTGTTATCACTGAAATTTCGTCCGCACAGGGCGACAAGAACTCTGCATCATCAGCACAGAAAAATAGTCATTCATGGCACAAGGATTAGTTCCACAGCACAGCAAAAGAGCCAAAACTATACAAAAATGGCTAAAAAATTAAAAAGCGCATTGCACCCACTGAGAATGCGCGCATGCGCGCAACATCATCGTATATCGGGTGCATAAGCGCGGCTGTGGGGTGCAAAACCCGCGCGCCTTCCAAACGACGCATTTATGAAACTGGTCGGCCTCCCAACCACTATTGGATCAGCTCCCAAGTCGATTTGACATCAAATCCGAGCTCAATCTGCGTGGGGAGGCTGGTCAAAGACCTAATGGTGCCCTAAAGGGCCTCTTTTCACATTCAAAAGGGGTTGCATAATAGCTCAAAGCTGGCTATAAAAAGCCATGAATGACCATCATTTCTTCAAGGAATTCTTCATATTGTTATGCTGTTGAGATTGCTATAGACTCCTTCTTTGGCAACACACTTTATAAGATGCATTTCATAAGCTATTCACCCCTCACTTGTGTGAATAAGCTTGGAGTTATTTCATCCACATTTCATCTTTTCTTGTAAGGAGAGAAAATCAGTTGAGGGCCTCAAAGAGCCTTCCATTGGAGAGGGAAGGGACCCAAGTCCTCTTTCTCCTTTGTGTATCTTTGGATTTCATCAATCATATCAGCCTATCTATTGGTGATATTGTTCCATTGT
>JASDQU010683802.1:1091-17243 GCA_032191745.1 Picea mariana | reverse complement strand
ATAAAAAGCCATGAATGACCATCATTTCTTCAAGGAATTCTTCATACTGTTATGCTGCTGAGATTGCTATAGACTCCTTCTTTGGCAACACACTTTGTAAGCTACATTTCATAAGCTATTCACCCCTCACTTGTGTGAATAAGCTTGGAGTTCTTTCATCCACATTTCATCTTTTCTTGTAAGGAGAGAAAATCAGTTGAGGGCCTCAAAGAGCGTTCCATTGGAGAGGGAAGGGACCCAAGTCCTCTTTCTCCTTTGTGTATCTTTGGATTTCATCAATCATATCAGCCTATCTATTGGTGATATTGTTCCATTGTCACTTGTTTTTAGTTTTTGTTTCTATGCTCATGTTGTTATTTAGTTTTTGTTTAATTCTTGTTAATAGCTTTACTGCTTTCTTTCTAACCTTTTACATTACAGCTGTCATGACTAGCAGAGCCCAACTAGGCATGTAAGTGCTCACTTTTTGCTCACACATTGACGAAAAGAGCACGAACAATGTGCATAGGCCTCATCTTCATGAACCCAACGCAACTTGAATGGTCTCAAATGAACGTCGTATGAGAAAGATATCATGTTTTGTTCATTTTTCCAAACAAGCAAAATTTTGCTAACTATGCAGTCTGTACAATCCGTACAATGTTGATGTGGCAGATGATAGTACAGGTCATACGACCATACAGTGACATGGAAGATGATTTGGAATGTTGACTCAGCAGTATCAGTGGTAGACGTAGGAGAATCATATTGTGACAAGTGTCATTTTAGTTGGAAAGTGTTATGGTGCCAAATGGCCCAATCGTGGGTTCCCACATGGCACCCCTCCATTGGTTTTCAAGTTGTAAAATTTTATGTGACTCCATAAGATTCAAACCCATGACCGCCAGGAGGGGAGAGTGACTTGGAAAGGGTCGGTCTACCAGCCCACCCACACGGTGTGACTTAACCATATATGGTGTGAATTATATTTGAATTGCATCCAATGTAAAATCGATGGAGTAAAGGGTTGGAGCCTAGCCCTAGCCCCTGGTACAAATACACTGCATATGACTCTAACCATACAACTGTCCATTTAAAACTTGGCATGGACTTTGTTGAATGGTATAGCCCCCAGTTACTACACAACTACCATGTGACTCAACCTCTTAACCTTTGGCGTGGGGATTCTTACCTTTGTACTAAGCCTGGAAGGCACAAAATCCTTGCCACATGACCACTCCATGTGACCTTGTGCATGGAGCTAGCAACTTATTCCGGGAAAGGTGTGGAAATTCAGGTCAGCACCCGACCACATGGGGGGCCACACGACCACATCCTCCACCCTGATAGGCACTTATTCCACTAACTGTTTAACATTATGCAACGTTTTGCAGGATGCACATGTGTGTTGGGTTTTAGGCCTAGTAACTTTGTGGGAGATAGGTTGGTCATTCACATGTGTGGTTTGGTGAGCAAGTACAACAAGTGTGAAGGGGAACACTTCCAGGAAGTGTAACTTCTTCATTTTTTGGCCAAATCAGGTGCCAAAAAAGCCTAGCCAGGGGTTTTTGGACATTCTAAGGCCATTGGAGCCATCTATTTTGTATTATGATCACTGTAAGAGAAATTTTTAAGCATAATTAAAATTATCCAAGGGAATTTAGACCAAAATATGTAGCCCAAGAGAGGGGTGAACTCCTTTATCATGTGTTGTGTTATGTGTTCATTATTAATAGTTTTTATTTGTCTAATATGTTTCTCATGTTTAAGTAAAACTCATTGAATTTATGTGTTAGTAACTTGATCCAATTACCCAAACACATACCATTTATACACTTTCAATTTAAAGAGATAATTATTCCTCATTTTAAAGATCTATTGGAAACAAATCCATTCCATTTACAGATCAGTTGGTATCAAAGCATAGGTTTTTGAAGGATTGATTGTTTGCAAGTTATTTTTGTTTTTTTGATGCTAACAAGATTGAAGCTCACAAGATGATAAGTTCAACTTGTAGAGCCAAGTTCTCAACTGTCAAAAAGGAGAACTATCAAATCACCTCAAGCTTCAAGGAGATATTCACCAAGTATGGCTCATGAAGAGAGTCATGCAACTCTTCCTTCGGAGGAGGAAAACTTCAGAAAATATTTCTATGATATGATTGAGATGGTCAAATTTTTGTTTGAAGAAAGAAATGCAAGATTTCAAGGTGAAAGCTCCAACCCTCCAAAGGGAAATGGAGACAATGGTGATAAAACTCCAAAGGGAAATGGAGGGAATGGTGATTCTCCACCTCCTTCACCTCCATGTTCCACTTCTTCTACCATCTCACAAACACCTCCAAATTATCCAAAAGAACATGGTAAAACTCTTCCACAAGCTCCTTTGCTTAATCTTGATATTAAGTTTGAATTGCCAATGTACAATGGAGAGGTCAATGCTAAGAAATTAGATAATTGGATTCGTCAGATTGAAGTGTATTGTAGGATACAAAGAATCACAGATGATGAAACTAAGATTCAACTTGCTTCTTTAAGATTGGACAGTGCAACACTCATTTGGTGGGAAGCCAAAACTCAAGAGGACATGAAGAAACATGGTAAAGTTTTATCCTCTTGAAATGATTTTATTGTTGCAATTAAAAGGCAATTTTATCCATTAGAATACATGAAGAAAGCTATTATGGTTTGGAAAAAATTTAGGGAATCTAAAGGGAAAGATGTGCAAAGTTTCACTCGAGAATTTAGGAGAAGAGATTTGGTTTTGGGTATAGATTTGTCTTCTCAAGAAACTTTACTCAAATACATTGGAGGTTTGCATATCTAGTTCAGGCATACAATAATTATGTTTAATCATTCAAATCTAGATGAAGTATGTGTGAAGGCTACTCATTTAGAGGCAAGAGGAAGGAATGAATGATGCAGTAGCATCACCAGCACATCAAGCGAGCCAGCGCGGAAGCGGAAGATAGCTGGACAAGCCAGCACCAAATTTTTGAAAATGCTTTGGGATTATTGCGCAAGTCTTTAATGAAGCCATTTATGAAGGAGCACCTTTGTATATTGTAAATGGACCTTGAGTGGATAGCTCTCGCCCTTTAGTAGTTAGACGGCATTTAAGATAGTTAATGTTGGTAGATAGGAATTCAATTCTAGAATTGATAGCTTTAGGAAGCAAGAGGGAAACAAGATATAGACACCCTCATTGTATCATTGTAA
Source organism: Picea mariana (assembly GCA_032191745.1). NCBI lineage: Eukaryota > Viridiplantae > Streptophyta > Pinopsida > Pinales > Pinaceae > Picea > Picea mariana. The sequence continues at coordinate 14,046 of JASDQU010683802.1, read as the reverse complement.
CATTAGCCTGAGAAAGATTTAATCGAGAAGAAGTATAAGAGCATGCAGAGAATTGTATGAAGAACACCCATGTACAGGCATTTGAATTAATAAAAGAAAGATTTGATTCAAATTCATGGTTTGTGTTTCTCTCTATGTAATGATGTTGTTATGCTCATGAATGGTTGCTTCCTGTTATGCATTTGCTTTTATATGCTGTGTATATGATTTCATGTATGAATTGAAGTCTGAGAGGGAGGTGGAATGAGGTTCAATTGTTTCTCTATTTGAGCCAAAGAATTCCTGCAAGGAGTGCAGTCGAATTGTCCGCAAGGAGTGCGTTGACAGAGGGTTCATATACGGATAACTTTTGTTCTCATTCATCCCAGGAGTGCAGTTGGGCGCAGAGGAGCTGTGCAAGGAGTGCACATGCCAGGTGAAGTTCAGGATTGCAAACCTGAGTGAGAGTTGAGAGACCGCTGCTGCAAGTGTGCATAGAGTCGAGTGACTTCATCACTTAGATGTGTTGAAGGGTTGTCGCAAGGCGTGCACACAAGGAGTCATTTCTAAGGCTCAGAATCATAACGAAGCTCAGGAAGGATAAGACTTTGAGTTTATCGAAGGACAGTACAGTGAAGTTGTGTCTGGAAGGCTTGCAAGAAGTGTCGCAAGCTACGAGCAAGTGAACGAGTCCCATGGAGAGGAACACTTCGTCATTTCGTGAATTGCATAGGGAATAAGCGGACAGTCGAAATCCTCCAAGGATATTTCGCGAAGTTTCGAGGGTCGTTAGATCTTGCGGAGGTGCAAGGAGTTTACGGCGAGAACGTCCAAAGGGTTCCAAGCTTAGGAGAGGTGGAGCCATTGATCAGGGCCACGAGGGTCGTCAAATCTACACATGATATCGTGTATCGGGGATTCATGAGTCGAAGTTCCAAGCTGTTGCAACGAGAATTGTGATATCAGGATCCGCGATATCCCGACGAGCCCAGAACCGTCCATCAAGTGGGACACATGTCAGAAGATTCGAGGAAGTTGGAGTTTGGGCATCGTGGATTTCAGAGGTAAACTGCTCTTGTAGTTTGGAATCGTGAAATGCAATATCCCGATGGGAGAGTCATGTGGGCCACAGCAGGCTTAGTTTAGGACAGGTGGCATACCATATCGGGGATTGGGAAAAGGCAAGTCCCGAATCTGTTGACATTAGGATTCGCGATCCCGTAAATTTTGAAATCTCGATAGAAGTGACGGGGGTCGAGGAGACAGCTCGCACGTGCGTCGGAGTTTTAGCATGTCGGGTATCGGAGGTTGGTAAGGCAAGTAGTTTTATATCATGAGTTGCGAAATCGCGATAGAGAAGAAGTCCCGATAAGGTGAGATAAAGTCAGCATTGACTGGCCATCGGGTCTCGGGGATTCGAGAGCCCAGTAATCGACCTTGGACATCACAAAGTCGCGAGTCACGATTTCCCGATAAGTAAAGCAAGGGGAATCGTGAGAAGAGATCTGTGGGTGCAGATTTTCCTGACAGGGAAATAGAAGAGCTATTCAAGAGTTCTTCAGGCCATGAGAAGAGGAAGATCCTGTGTGATCGGGCGTGCCTACGGGTGTGGCTGCGTCAATGAACCCCAAGAGGGACGCAATAAGTCTTTTAATGGAGACAAGGGAAAGAGGAAGTTTGAAGGAAATGGAAAGAAAAATTCGTCATTCAAGAAAAAGAGAGAAAAACTCTCTTATAAACATTGTTAAAAGGATGGACATGATGAAGACCATTGTTGGAAACTTCATCGTGAAAAAAGACCCAAAAAGTTCAACAACAAAGAGAAACAAAACATTGTTGCAACTGTACAACAAGATTTATGAACTGATTCAAAAGATGAAACAAAAATCACAGCCATGGGTATACAAGGTAAGAATTTTATTGCTAGCACTAGTTCTTCAAATTCTGCCATCAATGAAATTCAACATGAAAAATAAAGGATAGAGATTTTCCACGTAAGGGTAATTTCAAAACATACCAAGATAGATACTCTCTTTGATACAGGATCACAAGCAAACCTTATTTTTGAAGACATTGTCAAGAAACTATATTTGGAAACTACTCCTCATCCTAAAGCATACCGTTTAGGTTGTATATGTGACAAGAAGGTGTAAACTTAGATTTTCCATCACTACAAACTATATAGATGAGATAGAGATTGATGTTATTCCATTGGATATTTGTGGTATTGTGTTGGGAATCCCATACTTATATGATAGGAGAGCCATCTTTCATCATCATGAGAAAAAATATCATTTGTTTAAAAATGGAGTTGAGTACATTGTTAGAGAACATACAAAGAGGATGAATTTGTCACTTACAAATGCCAGACAAATGAAGAGACTAGTCAATGCTAGTAAGAACCTTGTACTTTTGATGATTAAACCAAAAGACAATGATGAAGAAGAAGTTCTCAAAGGATGTGATACAAAGTTAYAATMTGATTTGTATGAGGTTGATAACGAAAATGTTGATATTTTTCAGGAACCAAGGGGATTGCCTCCTAAAAGGGGTAACCAACAAGAGATTCTACTGCAGTAAGGAGGTCCTCTTCCAAACATTGACATGTGCAAGATCTTAGTCATAGAGAATGTTGAAATCAAAAAACAAGCCCAAGAGTTGCTTGACAAAGGAGTCTTAAAACCAAGCACTTCACCATGCTGGTCACCAATTGGTTTGGTACCAGAGAAATATTATATATGGGGTATGTGGATCAATTTCGAAGCCTTGAACAAGACTATAGATATGATTGTTGAAGGAGACACATGGAAGAAATATTTGAGATCAAAGAAATCTCCATTGCATGCCTTGAAAAGTTATGTTTTCCACTTGGTGATAAGGTATAAGAAAGACTTTTATGAAAAAGTTGTTGATATGCTTACTAGGCCTATTGTTAGTGCTTTAATTATTTTCAAGCATAATCCTATCATGCATAAGATCTGTTTGGAACAATATGCTTTAGATGATGATGGAAAACATGTTTATGCAAATTTATGTTGTACTAACCAAGTTGAGGAATTGGATTCCTGTGTGCATGGTAAACTTTTGTATCTTGGCAAGCTATGTTTTTCACAGGGTGAAAGAGTCAACATGATAAGGGAAGCACATTCTTCTCTTGTTGATGGCCATTTTGGTATGGGAAAGATGGTGGCTAGATCAAAAAGAAATCATCATAAGTTTTGGGATGAGAATCTACACTAATTTCAACATTTTTATAACTAGACCAAGAAGTTCATTGAACCAGTTCAATTTGTGCATCAAACCGTTCAAGAGCAATTGTAAAAGATCCAAGCCAAGTACAAAGCAAGGCATGACAAGTTTCGTATTGGTCTGAAAGGCACCAATCCAAGCAAGGATGGATGGATTGATATTGTAAAGGTAGGGGAACTATACCCTCATCTACAGATTGACTAAAAGTAGTCTTTTGGAGGTCCAAAAGCTTCCCAATGGGGAGGTGTGATCCAGGGGATCAAATTTTGCTCAAAAATAAAAGTTCTCAGAATTACTTCAAAACAGACATGTGCATAGGCCTCATCATCAAAAACCCAACACAACTTGAAAAAGCTCAAACAGACTTCGTATGAGAAAGATATCGTATTCTGTTAATTTTGCCAAACATGCAAAATTTTGCTGATTGTGTAGTCTGTACAGTCTGTATAGTGTTGATGTGGAATCTAACTATACAAGTCATACGACTGTATAGTGATGTGGTAGATGAGTTGGAATGTTGACTCAGTAGGCTCGGTGGTAGAAGTGGGAAAATCATATTGTGACAAGTGTCATTTTAGTTGGAAAGTGTTATGGTGCCACGTAGGACCCCTCCATTGGTTTACAAGTTGTAAAATTTTATGTGACTCCACAAGAGTCGAACCCATGACCACTGGGTGGGGGGAGTGAATTGGAAAGGTTCGAGCTACCAGCTTGCCCACATGGTGTGACTTAACCATATATGGTGTGAATTACATTTGAATTACATCTAATGTAAAATCGGCAGAGTAAAGGGTTGGGGCCTAGCCCAAACCCCCGGTGCAAATACACAGCATATGAATCTAACCATATGACTATCCATTTAAAACTTGGCATGGACTTTGTTGAATGGTATAGCCCTCGGTCATTACACAGATACCAAGTTACTCAACCTCTTAAACTTTGGCATGGGGATGCTTACCTTTGTACTAAACCCGGAAGGTGCAGACTCCTTGCCATATGACCACTCCATGTGCCCTTGTGTGTGAAGCTAGAAACTAATTCTGGGCCAGGTGCATAAATTCAAGTCGGTACCCGGCCACATGGGGGGGCATGTGACCACGTCCTCTTCCATAATAGGCACTTATTCCACTAACGGCTCGACATTATGCCACGTTTTGCAGGATGTGCATGTGTGCTAGGTTTTAGGCCCAGTAACGTTGCGGGAGCTAGGTTGATCATTCACGGGTGTGTTTTGGTGAGAAGGTACAACAAGCTTAAAGGGGAAAACTTCCAGGAAGTGTAACTTCTTCATTTTTTGGCCAAACCAAGTGCTGAAAAATCCCAAATAGGGGTTTTTGGACATTCTGAGGAAATTGGAGCCATCTATTTTGTATTCAGAGAACTATAAGAGAAATTTTTAAGAATAATGAAAATGATCCAAAGGAATATGGACCGGAAGATGTAGCCCAAGAGAGGGGTGAACTCCTTTATCAATTGGTGTGTTATGTGTTCATTATTGATGGTTTTTATCTGTATGATATGATGCTCCTGTTTAAGTAAAAATCATTAAATTTATGTGTCAGTAACTTGGTCCAATTACCCAAACACATACCATTTATACACTTGCAATTTAAAGAAATAAGTCTTATTCATTTTAAATATCTATTGGAAACAAATTCATTCCATTTACAGATCAATTGACTCTGGAATATCATATGTTCATGTCATGTATTCCACCATGTGAATTGCATGGTATGGCCCATGCATCAATACCTCATCCAAACGTTTCCTCACAACCCATCTAATCCTTTGGATACCTTCCTCTTCAACCCATAAACAACACTAGGAACATCATCCCTTAGTGCTATTTAGTCTAGAAAAAAAGGTCGTAGACCAAACCTCAGTTACATAGGGGAAAACCATTATGCACTTGGATGGAACTATAGCCTTTACATATCCATTCTCATCACGACCTCACACATGACTATATTTAATGTAATTCATTATTATAGCAAGAGTAATGTCTCTTGACTTAACTTGGTTATGACCTCATAACCAACATAACACAATATGCAATTAGTTTTCCATAAATTCATTCAAGAAAAAAATATTATTTGCATACTCAAGGCCTCCTACCTTTACATCAATTCAAATATTGAGATTCGACTAAGGGAATTCTCACCTCATTTCCCTTCATCAATTATATGTCATAAAAAACTCAAATTCATACATATATAGTTGTCATCAATTTACTTGATGCTACCTGATCAACTGGTACTTTATWGAATCTCAYAGGCCCYTTTTTCCAATATCTTGATCAACATTTCTTACCATCCTCATTTTTTATTTGTATGGATGGATACCATAAGAAACAATATCATCATGCTATAATCAWGTTTCCWGGATACACAATCCATCATTAGTTTTATTCAAATATCATAGCATCATTATTTCATATATATATATATATATATATATATATATATATATATATATCAACAGACTAATTTTAGTCTATAATCATGCCATCATCATGTTCATACATGTCTAGATGCACAAATGCACATCAATATGCACTGAGAATTTGATCTTTCATTCCTATTTTATGCACATGCATTATATCTTTATTCTATGCATTATGCATCAATTCTATCACGTACTCTAATGCATATCTATTTCATATTAATTAATAATTTAGCTTTATTATGGTAGGTGTCTATCCTTGAATTTTTATAGAACCCTTTTGCCCTGTGTAATGCTATTCTTCTCAATTTTGTACCACTGGCCTCTATTCTACACCTTCTAGCCAAGCCTCACTTGGCCATTTTTCATTTCTGACCACTAGATCTACTAGTGTTGTCATCTTACAACTGCTTCCTTTATGTAAAGAAATAATGTCCCAACATATTTTGGGCTATAATTCGTAATATCCATAGTGCTATAACATGCACTATTACAACTGAATATTAACACTGCAATCTAATTAGCCACTTCCATTTCCTTGACCACACTGATCCTGAAACACCATTATCATTGATTGGCATTTCAATATTTTGAAATATTTCTTTTATGTCATTTTTCTAATATTCTTTGTCATCCATGGATTTTCTCAATTTTGAATACTTCATTGAATGTTCCATTGTGAAGCACTACTTGGAAACTCAAGACCACTCTGCCCCAAATGGAATGCTACACATCCTCCATTTGCACCTATACATTGCTTTTGTTGCACACTCTGATGATAGAGGAAACCTCCTTGCTTTGGGTATTTTTAGACAAAGTTTTTAGATCATACCCAACAATTACGTTTTCATGCATTCCCATACTTTCACATATAGGTTACTCATCCACTCAGTGAGCCACACCTCATTGCATGATATCCTTTCTCCTTCTCTTGCAGCAAGCCTTCTTCTTCTTTTTTTTTCTTAACCTTCACTTTAATTCTACCTTCAATGATATGGAGTTCTTCTTAACTCCCTATGCATGCAATAACTTTTCTCACTTATTATCTTCATGATTTATTGTTAGAAGATCTATTATATTTATGTTTGTAAACCATTTGGGCTCCATAAGAACCGAATACTAATATTCCCTTGTTCTTCCTCAAATCTTTGTCATCCTTGCATCACCTTCTCTACAGTCCTGCTCTTTCCTTTGCAGTTCCTAATGCTTCAGCCAATGGTACAAGGTTGAACTGATTCCCTACCATATGGAATCTAGAATTAATCTAAAACATACCCACACAATGATTAATTGTGGAATCGTATCCTCTTTCTAGAAATCCCTTTCACATAACACTCTCTAAAATGTATTCTTTTACTTAATAATAATTCCTCATTAGTAATATCAACCTCTCTTTAATTGTCAAAATATTGCACTTCAAGTGTGCCTATAGTATTATACATAGGTATATCCTAATCATATACACTCTTCCTTACACAACAATCACCTTTGACACTCACTTCTATTGTCTAAGAAGGTTTTTCCAAACTTTGAAACTATTTGGAAAAATCTTCACATTGAGTGGTTCCATGGTTCAAAAAAACCATTTCCACTTTATGTTACTTGTCCTATAGATATTTATTTCCTCAACCAACTTATACAAGCTCTTCCATGTTTCCATTACTTTGATATTCAATCCTAGGCCTGAATTTACCTGATTATACCTCTATTTTTGCACCATGTGCAAGAAACCATTTTTGTTAGTTCTATGCATAGTATAGAAATTTGTCAGTTAATGATACAAGTCATTATTTATCCCAAATGTTGAAGGACACAATGAAAAAAATAAAAAATCTAATTCCTTAGATGCATCTTTGAAATATTTCTCCTACAACTATACTCATGCCCCAATCTGAGTTCTGAGCAAAAAATTACAACATTCATAAGTTGCAGTTCCCACTCTTTTGTTGCTACATAAATCTCTTTTTTGTTTTTCGAAAAATTTTCTTGCAAAAATCAAAATTATGGGTTGAATTGTGTCTTTTGCTTCTCAATACCTTTACAACAAATATTCTTTTTCTCAAATCCAAGCTCCGAGTTGAAAGTTATTGTCTGGATAAGTATGGGTTGTTTTACCCAAATTACCTATGTATACTACATGCATCTTATTTCTCTTGCAACACATTTTCAAGTACCCATAACCAAAATATAACTCAACCTATGGATTATATGGGTCATAGGATTTCCATTGACTACTCAAGTTCCCCAAACAGACTTCTAAGTATGGAGTTATGACCTATGGAAGTAAAACTGGTGCCAAAACTTTACCATCATTGTTTTGGCTGTAAATTCTTCATATGAGCTTCATTTTGCAAACCGTTTAGATCATTGGGTAGATATTTTCGAGTTCTTTTATCTGAGTTGTAGAGACAAAGTGTTCCTTGGTACACTCTTTTCTTATGGTTTTTTATTGGCTAAAAATTTTGTTTAGGGTCTCAAAATTCCCCACAAGTTAATGACCTTAAAAAACCACAAACAAATCACATAAAAATTATTGTTTTACTACTATAACAAATCTTTAAATCTGAACCATTGATCTCAAATAAGGAGAAATAGTAATTGTTGATATAACTCTATTGGCCATCAAGATCAATACTTTCCTTTCAAAATTCACAACCCCTTCCCCAATCTGCTGACGCAATTGTTGGACATCGACCTAACTCCTCGACAACCAATTTGCACACAACTCTAAATTGGTCGATTCAATCATTGGTCATCGGTTATATTAATTAGGAAATGTAACTCATCATGGATTTGGATGATTCCCAACTATCATCCCATCGGCGACTAGTTATCCTCGATGTCTATCGAAAACACTTCCCAAGTTGACTGACCTAACCATTATCCATCAACCACTTCTAGGTTGATGTGACACAACCCGTGGATGTTGATATGGCATGACACGTCATCCTGAGGTGTCAAATTGGGTGAAGTGGAACGACACATAGATGTTGTCATGTCATGACACATGGATGATGATGCCATCATCCACTTCCCTCTATCATCCATCAACTGATTCTCTTGGACGACCAGAAAACTTTGTCAAATTGGTCGATGTCTAACCATTGACACTTCAATCAGCGACAACTTCTCTTTTGAATCGAACCACTTCATCGAATTTGGTCGATGCCCAACCATTGGACATTGACGAGTTTTTTTATCAATTGAGAAATACTTTGCAGGATTATTCTAATGTCGATCGTCATCCATCGACGATCCTCTCTGGATCCATGAAACTTTCGTCAAATCCTATCGACCCCGACCATCAGCCATTGATAAGTTTCGTTGGTGAATTTTGACACTTCAAAAATTTAGCCAAAATCTGTTGATCCCCAACCATTGGTCATCAGCGATCAAAGACTTCTTTTGGTCGAACTCAAATCTTCTCCAAAATCATCGATCTAACCATGAATCGTTAGTGAAATATTTCGATAAACTCCAACAACTAGAAAATTTTCGACATTCCTCTTTTTAATATAGGTCGTTGATCTAATCCCTTTCAAAAATCCCCAAAATGAATCATGGTATTTGATTTTATTAAACTTTCAAATGGTCGATACCTTATGGAATTTAAAATTTATCATGGCGAATTTTGACCATCGATCTCGAGATCAAGTACGATCTCAACTATCAATTTGCCAAACTTCCTGCAACTCTATAAATGGTCATTAAAATTTGAATTTCGACCATTCCAAGTCAAATTCGACTACGGAACTTTACCACTCTACTCCATTAACCTTTTTAAACCATCTGGAGTCGTTCAAACTCAATTATTACTCGCAAAATTGGGGATTTCACTCCATCTTCTCTATTTTTCCCCAATTTTACACAGACCGAAGTCTGCAACAATGAATTACTCAATTCACATCCATTATTGGCATATTCAAGCCCAATGTTTGAACCTAATGGATATGATACCACTTTGTAATGTACCAATCCTCCAGTTGAGCATCCTTACATGTGGAATACACATTAAATCAAGAGATTTTCTACTTAATTAATTTCTTGTATCTTATCAGTTGTATATCACACACATATTTGACCATTAGATTGATACCATACTTATAAATGCACCTAACAAAATATATTAAACATGAATACAACTATTTGAGAAAAAAATAAATACACAACATTCATATAAACCATTTACGTGGAAGAATTAACATAAGAACATAACATAAACACTTGTCTATTAATGATTAACCAATGAGATGAAAATGAAGGATGAACCTCCCAACCATAGGCACTATTGTTCATTTTCTCTCAAGAGAAGGCCACCCTCGAGCTGAGGCTATGAGTCCAAAAGGAGATCCAACCCACCAGTTGTCCACTTTCCACACACCATAACCCCAAAACATAGGTTCTACTCCCACAATAGTTTCAATCCTCTAGCTCCCTCTCTTCCTCACAACCTGCACTACCCAATGAATGTACCCCCTTCATTTCTCACAGTGCCTCAGGTTGTATCATTCATTTGTTAGGGTCCCTAGTGCACTTGGTTGGCCAAGAATTCCTCATATAGGATCCAAGAACTTGCAGTTGCTTCAGGAGTTCTCAAAGTAGCCTTCACAAGGCTCTTGAGATATTTCCTGAACAGGAATTTACACCATAGGCTTACCACTTTATTTATAGGATTCCTTCAAGTATACCATTTCTCATATTCTTCCCAATCCTTCAAGTATTCTTACATGCCTCTGTATTAACACCCAAAACATGTCCAAACAATGGATTCCTTCAAGTATACCATTTCTCGTATTCTTCCCAATCCTCTGCTCTCCCTTTATTTCCCAAAATCTGGGTGTAAAATTTTTTCTTCCTGCAAAAATGTGAGTCCAAAACTGTCCCCTTGGACATACGAATTTCATCCCTTTGCTTGATTTCTTGACTTACATTCTTCTCAAGGATGATTTTACTTCAACACATTCTCTCCAATAACTATGGGATGTGACCACTCAGACCCACCCTCTTACATGATTTTAAATGATTGGCTTCTCATACACTCAATCATCAAATAGAAGGTTATGCACAAATATAATAATTTTAGGAATGTGGATTGGATTAATACCCATAAATAATTCCCCCTTCGACCCCTCTCTCTTGTGGAATCATATCCCTCGGTCATTCTTCATCTCTTTCGTATCACAACCGGTGATTATTACTCTTATTAATTATTTCAATGTTCATAATATGCAATTCATCCCCCGACCACATTAAATCCATACGGGTCATTCGCCAAAACAAATTGGCTCACCATCCTAATTCACATTTATACAATTACATTAAAATTCACGGGGATTATAAATGGGGATGTTATAGGGTTGTATAACTAGTCACGAAATATTTCCAAATATAAAATCCAAGGGCCATTAGATATATTCACATCATTATTCTCTTAAAGGCATGGTTTATTCCATCAAACAACGAAGCCCTTTTTTCGTAGAAACTTTCTTGACTATCCATGTGTGCTCTCAAGATATTCCTTCCCATGGTTAGACTCTTTCCAAAGGAACTCGCCTTAATACCAATTATTGAGCACACAATTATACTAAGAGGGGGGGTGAAACAGTATAAGACATTTTTTTACTTTTTCAAACATCCATCAACCATAAGAAAACAATCACATATTAACTATAGAACATAGAAGATAATATTTATGTTGAAACCCTTTTGGGAGAAAACCATGAAAATTTTCTTTAAAATTATTTGTAGGCCCCAACCTACTATTACAACTATTTGTAGGAACCAACCTATTGGAGACACTGATCCCCACTGATATACATATTGGTAGGCTCCAACCTAATATTATATATCTTCATGGAAACTGATCTACTGGAGACACCAATTCCCACTACTAAGATCCCACTTAGCAAGAGACACCAATCTACTGGAGACACTAATCCCCACCACTAAGAACCAACTTATAAATAGAAACCAATCTCTTATAAATATTCATATAAACCAATATATTATAGATCTTCATAGACACCAATCCCCACCTCTAAGAAACAACTTATCAAGAGACACCAATATCTTACAAATCTTCATAGACACCAATCTACTAAAGAAACTAAACCCTGATGCTAATCACCATCTTATAAAGAGACACCAATATCTTACATGTCTTTGTATACACCAATCTACTGGAGACACCAATCCCCACCACCAAGAACCAACTTATCAAGAGACACCAATCTCTGAGATGCACCAACCTTCATCGAGTCTTGTTGTTATTTCTTCCTTCACCGAGTCTGCTTGTTGTTTATTCCTTTACCAATTCTACTCATTGCTTCTTTCTTCACTAGGTTTTCTCACTACTTCTTCTTTACAAGGCTAACTAAAATTTGAATTTCCAAATGGCAAGTTTCCCAAATCTTGTTGTTTTGGGCCTCTTCCCAAGAACGAACTTGTACAACATGCCATGTATCCAATTTTGAAAATCTGATTCTGATATTTTTATGTGAGGTACTTATGTATTTCTTCATTGTCTCTACAAAATATTAAGGTCCGAAACATACCAAAACATAAGTTATAGAAAAAATTTCAACTAACATGTTTGAAACATATTTCAATAGCATTCAATAACCCTAAATTCCATAGAGCATATCTCTGAAAGTATAATGCACTAGCATATGATATTTTTACCAAATGTACACTAAGATATTTCCTTTGTCTCTTAAAATTCTTAGGGTTTTACCACATGTACACCAAGAGCTGTTCTCTTTCTCGTCCAAATTATAGGGTCTAAAATGTCCTAGAAGAAAATTTCTCATGAAAATTCCAAGATGACTTGAAACAAATTTCTCAATTCAATCTTTGTTAATCGATTTTTCACACACACTTTCTCTAGGTTCTTTCACTTTTTATACTTTCCATAACCCTTCTTGAAGAGACATATTCATTCATTAAATAATTAATTTCCAACACGATGGTCAAATACCCAAAACCATGGACATATACCTCAAACACCATGGGAAAATTACCCCAAACCATGGGAAAATACCCCAAACCCATGGCTTTGAAACCACCATTTCACTTTTGACTTTTCACTTGCACCTATTTTTTTAAATATATTTTTAGACCTATATATAAATCAATCTTGGAAATTCTATGTGTATTGTAATGTTGTAATATGACATTAATGACATCATTAATCCTTTGACATCAATGATAATAATTCCAGCAACCCTTGCATATTTCGTACTGCAATATGGATGAATCAACAAATGGAGGCATGTTGGAATTATTG